>JAXGGA010007411.1:0-62869 GCA_038373865.1 Uloborus plumipes
ACCGTAAATTAATGCAGAGTAATGAACAAAGTATGAAAAATACGTTGATAAAAATTCTGCGTCAAAGGGTTAATCCATGCTCACCGTAAAATCACACCCAATTTCATTTCATTTGGCGCCGAAGGCGCGGGAGGAGTTGATGAGAATATATGCAGAGTCCCTGTTCTCCAACGCAATTAGTCCAGTTGGTTTTGACTTTCACTTCACTTGACACTCCAAGGTTCCCCCCGTACATACCACAACTCGTGGTTTAACCGTAATGGGGCCTTGAAGAGCGCTCTGTTCAGTTTTGAACAGATCCAAGGGCAGAGCAGACCCTTGGCCCAGCATCCCCCTGACGTATCGTTTCACTTGAAGGATTATATGACCACGAACATTTTTAACGTCCCCCAGCCACCATTTATGAAGACTGTGGATCTTTGATCAGCTGGGCTTCCTCTATATGATCGGCCCGGGACCCTCCGGTTACGAGTCCGACGACTTACCGATCGAAATACAAAATCCAAAACTTTATCTAAATACGAAATTTTATCAAAATCGTTTGAGCCGTTTTCGAGATCCGAAATATATATATACAAGAATTGCTCGTCTAAAGATATTAGATGTAATTTTGTTTCGAAACTTAATATTTTAAGAATGGGTTTCATATTTATTGATTTTTTACCTGAAATATCTTACTAAACACTCTTGAGGAGGAAAAAAAGTATTTTAAAACTAACTATAACATTTTTATACTCGATTTTGAAATCGCACTTGAAAAGTAAAGTAATCTGATTTTTATATACTGTAAGTTACCATAAAATTCAATAGATGTCGGTGGACAATTACCACTGCTTTTATCCCATAGCTTTTGAATAAATGAAACAGCTTGTTATCAATAGTGAAGCCTTGCTTTAACATTTCAAAAACAATAACAATTTAACGTTGCCAAATATCATAATTTGAACGTGATTAAATATGAAATCCAATTGTTATAACAAAACGTGGTCGCCAAGGAAACGTAACAATGAAAGTAATCACAAACAAAATGGCGAAATAAAAGCTTCTCAAACTTTCAATGAAGGCACAAAAAAAACGGGGTTTTTTGTGAAAACTCGCGTTTTTACAGAAAAAACGCCGACGTAGATGAACTCAGAAACCAAAACTCTATCTAAATACGAAATTTTATCGAAATCGTTAGAGCCGTTTTCGAGATCCGAAAAATAAATAAATATATATATATATATATAGTACCTGGGGACCGAGCCCACTCGGTTAAAAAACTAGCTGTCGTGGCCGTCACGAAACTTTCTTCTATATCTATCTCCATATATTATTTCTCTAAGCCGAATCCTATACCCGGTCGAAACTCGCTCATTTCTTTATCGAATTGCAAGAAAATTTATGATTTTGAAGCTTATCCCGCGGGCTATTGACGAAAATTAGACCCACCCTCTAAAAAGTGTCGGTTCGTTTTTTATTCGAACTTCAATTTTTGGGCACAAAATTGACTCTATCTAGCGAAATAATTATCGCATCGTCTCCATTTTGATTTCATTCGAAAGATTAAAAAAAATGTGTTCTTTAGAACGTTTCTCCGCTAGCGCCGCGTAACGAGAATCTCGAAAATCCACGTTTAAGCGACTTATAAGCGATTGAAGTTTGAAAAAGTTAAATTTTTTGCTCAACTGTTAAAATCGTTATACCATTGTTGTTCAAATCAATTTTAAATGCGACATTTCAAGCCAAGGCTTAGCTCGGTAAACCTTAATTGTAACTTTTATTGTTTCAAAATACTATGGTAGTTTTGCGATAACGTTAGTATTTAGTTTAGTAGTAGCCTTGGGTATTTGATTTTAATATAGGGTATCACTTTTGTAGTAGTTGTAAAAGTGAACGTGTCTTTGATCTCTTTGAAAAGTTGTCAGAACGACGGCAGTAGATGGCGATGTTGTGCAAATGAAGCCAATAAAAATTGTCGTATTAAATTTTAAGTTTAAAGTTTTTTTTTTTTTTTTTTTTTTTTTTTTTTTTTTTTTTTGCGGAATTCCGCACGGGTCACCTAGTCTTATGAATTCCGGTTACAAAATAAAATACGTACTCGCCCAAGTAATTGGAGACAGTTACAATTTCCCAATTATCGTAATAGCCCTGCAAATGCAGAATCAATGAGCGAAATTGGAAATCATTGCAAAAGCCTTGTTTAGATTAATTGCAAACATTTTATTTGTTAGTAAAAAGAAATTGGCAACAGTTAAAAATTTCAAATCATTGAAAGTTTTCAGCTGTTTTGATAATTAAATAGCGTGAAAGCGATTTTTTAATGAATTAATTTTTCGCATTGTTGACTAAGCGCAAAAATCACCCCACCCTCCCCCTGGGGCGATTGGCGCCAAAATTTAATTGATGCTTGCTTCCATATTGGGTTAGTGTTATTCCAAATTTCATTCAAATCGCAGCAATATTTTCCGAGATACAGTAGGTGCAATGACAAAATAAGCACTTTTGATTGCTCCACCCCCATTTGAGATATTGACACACAAATTGAATCAGCACCTGTACTCAATAGGGTCTACCTATGGACCAATTTTCGTTTGATTTCGCCGGTTACTTCCTGAGATATAGCAGTCACCCTCGTGCAGAACACGTGCGATTGCTCCACCCCCCTTCGAGATATTGACAAACAAATTGAATCAGCGATTGTACTCAATAGGGTCTACCTATGGACCAATTTTCGTTTGATTCCGCCTGTTACTTCCTGAGATATAGCAATCACCCCCGCGCAGAACACGTGCGATTTCTCCACCCCCCTTCAAGATACTGACACACAAATTGAATCAGCACCTGTACTCTATAGGGTCTATCTGTGGACCAATTTTCGTTTGATTCCGCTTGTTACTTCCTGAGATATAGCAATCACCCTCGCGCAGAACACGTGCGATTGCTCCACCCCCCTTCGAGATATTGACACGCAAATTAAATCAGAACCTGTACTTGGTAGGGTCTACCTATGGACCAATTTTCGTTTGATTCCGCCGGTTACTTCCTGAGATATAGCAATCACCCACGCGCAGAACACGTGCGATTGCTCCACCCCCCTTGGAGGAATTCGCTAAACAAAGTCAGGTGCACCAGTTCACATGGTGGTGCATATGTGAAAAAATTTTTGTTCGATTTCATGCAGTAGTTTTTGCTCTAGCGCGGCCACAAAAACTGGTCACACACATACAGACTCACACACAGACACACACACACACAGACAGACATTTTCCAAAAATGGTCGAAATGGACTCAGCGCACCTCAAAACGTACAAATCCGTCAAAATTCGACATTCGAAAATTTTTACGAAACCAATACTTTCTTCTATATAATAGATATAGAAGAAAGTAAAAAGCGGTTTGTAAACTCTTGTTTTTTTCTAAAATGCGAAGTACTTATTTAGATAAACTTGAAAAGCATTTTTAAGCCTTTGGTTGCAATTATGCATTTAAAACAGCCGTTAAGGTTGTGTTTTAAAAAACACAACCTTATTTAACATTTTGAAGCAAAAATGCGACACCGGTGTCCCACTGAACGAAACACCGATTTCCCATGAATATTTTACCTTTTACGCAGAAAGGGACACCACTGTTCTGTGCTGTATTACATAACCAGAAAATTATTAAAATGCTAAATATAATATTTTACTCTTATTTTACCGTAAATTAATGCAGAGTAATGAACAAAGTATGAAAAATATGCGTCAAAGGGTTAATCCATGCTCACCGTAAAATCACACCTTCATTTGACGCCGAAGGCGCGGGAGGGGTTGATGAGAATATATGCAGAGTCCCTGTTCTCCAGTACGCATTTAGTCCAGTTGGTTTTGACTTTCACTTCACTTGACACTCCAAGGTTCCCCCCGTACATACCACAACTCATGGTTTAACCGGGATGGGGCCTTGAAGAGCGCTCTGTTCATTTTTGAACAGACCCAAGGGCCGAGCAGACCCTTGGCCCAGCATCTCCCTGAGGTATCGTTTCACTTAAAGAATTTTATGACCACGAACATTTTTAACGCCCCCCAGCCACCATTTATGAAGACTGGATCTTTGATCAGCTGGGCTTCCTCTATATGATCGGCCCGGGACCCTCCGGTTACGAGTCCGGCGACTTACCGATCGGACTACAAAATCCAAAACTTTATCTAAATACAAAATTTTATCAAAATCGTTTGAGCCGTTTTCGAGATCCGAAATATATATATACAAGAGTTGCTCGTCTAAAGATATTAGATGTAATTTTGATTCGAAATTTAATATTTTAAGAATGAGTTTCATATTTATTGATTTTTTACCTGAAATATCTTACTAAGCACTCTTGAGGAGGAAAAAAAGTATTTTAAAACTAACTATAACACTTTTATACTCAATTTTGAAATCGCATTTGAAAAGTAAAGTAATCTGATTTTTACTTTCTTCTATACCTAATATATAGAAGAAAGTATTGGTTTCGTGAAAATTTTCGAATGTTGAATTTTGACGGATTTGCACGTTTTGAGGTGCGCTGAGTCCATTTTGACCATTTTTGGAAAATGTCTGTCTGTGTGTCTGTCTGTGTGTGTGTGAGTCTGTATGTGTGTGACCAGTTTTTGTGGCCGCGCTAGAGCAAAAACTACTGCATGAAATCGAACAAAAATTTTTGCACATATGTACCACTATGTGAACTGGTGCACCTGACTTTTTTTAGCGAATTCCTCCAAGGGGGGTTGAGCAATCGCACGTGTTCTGCGCGGTGGTGATTGATATAGCTCAGGAAGTAACTGGCAGAATCAAACGAAAATTGGTTCATAGGTACCCAGATAACCACATACGTCCGCAGGATGTCCTATAAGGATCCCACAAATCCTTTATAGGACATGTCCTTCGAAGGATCACAAAAGGCGTCCTTTGGATTGCCTACGTGGGACGAGTTCTCTCGAAATTTGAAGATCCCACATCTGAGTGTAGATGGACATCCAACTGGTATCCCATACAAGACGAACTACTAAAAGCCGGTTTTCCGCACATGCGCGCTAGCATAGCACCCGTGCTGTCGCCCGGCATTGCGAATATTTACACCACCATTTTGAAACGTGCTGCATGTTCTCTGTCTCTGTCTCGTGAAGCTTTTATGCTATAAATTTGCCAAGGTAAGTCTAACTATTACACATGTTTGTATTTAAAATTGTTTTTGAAAGATAAACATTAAACCAATGCAGCAGTAGGATATTTGTTGAATAGAAAATTCTTTTCAAAAGAAACTTTTAGTGCGATCTTTAAGAAAAAGCAGTTTAGCTTGAAATGCATTTTAGGTTTCGACATATTTAATGTTAATAGTTTACAGAATAAAGTAAAAAAGCTTGTTGTTTTTTTTCCTGTGTTTAAGCTAAAATATGAAGCCGGGGCGGACTGGTTGAAAGTATGAATTAAAAATAATTATTCGTTTCCTAAAAAAGAGGAGAGGATTCGAGAAAATAGCGCGAATTTGTTTTTGATATTTGGAATTAGTCTCGTAGCCATAAACAAATTTCAAACGGAGGTACCTGGTGATGGTTTACTGTGGTTAGAAAAGGAAACTTTTGCCGACGGGAGTAGGGAGTACCATTATTAAAATGTACAAAAGTGTGATCGATCGAACATGTACCAAATATTTGTCGGTAGTGTAAATCAGGAGGATGTATTTTTTTATATTTCATTAAAGAATATAAAAAATTGTCATGTTTCATAGAAATACATTATATTTTGAACAATAAAAGACACATGCTATTTTTAAAGCAGTACTTTTCAGCGATTTCAATGCAAATGCATGATTAAAATCACATTTAAAGTTTGAGATATTATATGAATAATTATGATCTCTAGCAGGCTTGGAGTCAATTACGAGAAAACGTAATCGATTACGATTATGATTACGAGCGTGAAAAATTGGAGATTACAATTACGATTACGATTACAACCCTCTGCCAAATCGCTATTACGATTACGGCAACGATTAGATTACGTAAAAAAACGTAATCGATTACGATTATAATCTGCTGATTACGATTTCGATTACACGATTACAGATTTGTGAGAAATATACATATACAGAGGAGGATCCAGAAGTTTTGAAAGGGGGAGGTGTTAAGTTTTGGTTCGCTAATTTTATACCTTATCAGTTAAGTGGAAGGAAAACGAAACATATAAAATTTGAACCTTCGTAAAAATATTATACAATATTGCACAGCGAGTAATATTTTTATAAAATTTTGTAATATTTTATAATATTTTTATTTATTACCATCTATTTATTCTGGTAAAAAAATATTATGGTATTTATTATTAGGAAAAATATAAGTTTGCAATTTATAAATTGTCTTAATGTAATCAGTATTAGAATAATAAAATTCTCAAATATAATATTCCTATAAAATTTAATATTTTTCATACCTAATGCATGGATAAAATTTTTGTTTCAATGAGAGCAAGATTGCAAAGGGTTGTGCAAATCATAAAATGTGTTTCTCATCGCAGGGGGTATTAAATATATATAATGTATATAACATATATGCTCATTCGCGACAACAGTGTCATAGCTAAGAATTATGATTTTTGATCTACTAATATTAAAAGATGATTGCAACTAATGTATAATCTTAACTTGAGGATTTATTTATTTATTTTGCGTGTGTGTATGACCATTTTATAATAATATTTTATATCACATTTTAAAAGTATACTGAAGAAGTGTAATTATTGCCACTAAAATTATGACATTAAAGTAATGAACATAAATATAAAAAATATTGAAATTATTCAAAGCACAAAAAGATAAATAATACTTATAAATAAATCATAGGCGTTCAATCTTACTCATAAGCAATGTTTTAAAAATCTGTAAATACACAATTTTCTTTAACATACTTAAAACCTTTAGAAGCCGGGTGGTACACATGCTGTACCGTAACTATTTTTTTTTCAGAGGACGATGTTGAGATTTTCACTCGAACCCTGTGGGGCCGGGGATTTTTTCAAGGTTGCATACGTCTGATATGACAGTTTATACCTTCTCTTTTCAATAGAAAAGAAATCTGTGGTTCAACTGTCGTACTACCTGGGTCGAAAGAAAATTTAAAAAAAAAACAGCCCGGATCCAAAGGGTTAATGATTAAAAATAATATCAGCATTAAAGTGTAAAGCATAAACTTAAGATTAAATTATGTGTGAAAATGTTTTTAAAAAAGTCACCAGAGTGCTGTTATCGCAAATGAGAGTGCTGTATTGCAAATATATATTAAATGCTAACTAAAGCACAGTTGCAAATTCCCTCTTCTTTTGCAAAATTTCCTTCCTCCTCTTTCGCTAATGAAAGAAAAAGGGAAAAAAATCAAAAACCATGCAACTGTTTAGAGCAGTGGTTTCTAACCTGGAACAATCACCCCCGAAGGGGGCGATTTGACTCCTCAAAGGGGCGGTAGGGGGCAATGGATATTTAGAAGAGAAAACAGTAGTAATAATAAAGTAGTAGAGAAAACAGTAGTAACATAAAAGGGTAGCGAAAACCGAAATACGAAATCGGTTGCTCAAAGTTCAAACAATTAATCACAAGTTAGGAAAGATACAAATTAAAGTTCAAGAGGTTTCTCCTTGCACCTCGGATGAATTTTTAGTTTCAATGATTTTAATTCCCCTAGATTTCAAGGTAGAAAAGAAAATAATTTCTTGAAAAATGTACTTCTGCTTTTTGAAAAGTACGTCAATGATCTTAGTTTAATGTTACCCTTCAAATGCTATATCAGTTCACTTTGTGAAAGAAAAAAAAATAAAGGTATTTTATTCATTAATTAATATTTTTAGTTTAAAATTAATTGGTTATAATTGCTTTATTGTGTACAGTTTACTTCAAATTAAAGTTACGTATTGATATTTTTAATAATATCGCGATGTTCACTTGCGCCAACTTATGGTTTTTTTCGAGGAAGAAAAGAGGGGGGGCGATAGGTGACAATCAGCGTCTTGAAGGGGGCGATGAGCTCAAAAAGGTTGGGAAACACTGGTTTGGAGGGCCCTGAGTATAGAGTCCTGTTAAGCCGAAAAGTATGTGTTAGTAATTTGATACTACTGTTCTCGTCCGAGGTAGAACAGCTTCGTTTGTAGCTATCATTGACAGCTGATGAAAGGGAAAATTGATGACCCATCCTAAAAATCAGGAGGGACGGTCTGGTCATATGCGCCTGAGGTTGCAAAGCACTTACGTTAGGGCTCGCTTTATGACTCTCTTAACGAGCACGAAACAGCTTGCTGTCTTTCTGAAGCTTGCATTGAACCGGGAACCCCCAAGACAAAGAACACGCTCCTTCCCTGGAGTGCTTTTTCCCGGATCCCATCTGGGACCCTTATCTTTTTCCCATAACATTGTAGAAATGCAACTTAGAAGCTTTCACTTTCAGCAAGTCTGGATTACACGATTACAAGGCCAAATTACGATTATTTAAAGTTAGATTACAATTACGATTACGCAAGAAATACTTGATTAAAATTACGATTACACGATTACGAGAGTCTCATTTCCAAATTATGATTACGATTACGATTACGAAAAATTGTAATCGATTACACAGATTACGATTACGTAATCGGCGATTACTCCAAGCCTGATCTCTAGTGTAGAAAAACAGCAATTTTAATTCGAACTAGCTGAACAGCTAGTTCGAAAACTAGTTTGTAAAGCTGATATAAATAATGAAACAGTTGTCATCCCATTTACATGACCAACTTACTTTTTCAAACTGAGAACATTTTCATAATTTTCTGTTTCAGTATCCATAATATTTTCCCACCTACTTTTATTTCCAAAATCAGCAATTATTTTGATTCTCGGCTTTGTCTCCCGTAAAAAATTTCAGTGTAAAATTTTTATCCCCCGCCTCCCCCTAAAAAAAGAATTTTTTTTCCATAAGAATGAAAAATATACTAATTTTAATTCAGGGTAGACACTTGATTTTCTGCACTATTTTTTAACTTGGTGCATTCCGAGTCACAGGAAACTATATCTTACGCATTACTAAATCTGTCGATAAAACAAGTTAATTTCTATTTCTCTGCACTGCAATATAAATGCATTGTTTTATTGTTACTAAAAAAATTTGCATTTTTACCTTTGACTTGCTATTACCATATTTCTATTGCATTGTTAACCCATTAATGCCTAGCGTCCCTTTTTAGGGACGGTCCAAAAAAGGATCTGAGTTTCCCCAAAATGAATATTTCAACCAAATAATAGTGTTCAATTAGTACCTTGGTATTGTTTCAATTCGTTATTAACAGATTGCAGCACATAACCATTGTAAAGTGTGTTCTGTAGCAGTTTTAATATGACCTTGTGTCATGAAAAAAATGTCAGGCATTAATGGGTTAATTCACTTTTTTTTTTTAATAATCCAGGAGCCCAAGAAGAATGTAGGCAAAAGTTAAATCCTGTGATTTTTCCTACGCATGTTTGATAGTTAAGTCATTGGCTATTGGCTGTTCATTCAAAATTATCCTTAAGGCAAGTAAGAGCATAGCCTCTGGGCAATATTATTATCCACACTATAACCCTTATTAGAGCCCAAAAGCAAAAGCAAATTTGGGTAGTTGTCTGAGATACTTAAATCTTCCCAGGGTTCCAGACAGTGGTATCTTAAAAATTGCAATCTCTGTGCAGAATAATAATCGCAATTGCATGTATGGAGCTTTGTACTGCATCTTGGAAGATTTAACGTTAGATTGTCAGTGACACCTATCACGCTAAGATATCTTGTCAGAGAGTCAATCATAAACAGGTTCTTTTACATTTAAATTACTTTAAATGTAGTATCACAGTCTCTGTAGTACAATACTATAACTTACATTTATTGTAACAAAGACCACATAGGTGTCCAACCTAAAAATTCATAGGTAACTCCCACAAATGGTTGAAGAATCATTGTTATCTGTTTGTGGCAAGAGATAGTATTATATAACATGATTTAAGAAATAAATATATTTAGGCAAAAAAATAAATATGTAAAATGTTTATAGTTGATGTGTCCAAGTACTTGAGGCCACTGCTAAACTTAGAATTATAGAAAAAATTGTTTTTATATTGTTAAAATAGCAAACAGCAACAGTAATTGGGGGAAAAAAGTTAAGCACTTGTAAGTAAAATAATAAATAAAAAATTATTTTCTTAAAATATCAAGATGTTTGAGATTGCTTTAAAGAGCTTACTGAATTTCTTTTAACAAAATGTTCAAGCATATCTACAGCTTGAAGCACAGCTTTACTCACAGTAGATTGTCCTACATAACGACTATAAGGAAAATCTTCATCGTTTTCTGCTCCCTTATTCTTATTGTTTAGAAACATATAATATTTGTGTGGGATAGCTCTTCGGAAATGTCTAAGATTTCATCCATGTTGACGTAATCAACAAATGGTATGTTTTTTGTTTTCTCATACAACTGGGGCAGGTAAATTTCCTTCATCAAAAAGTTTACTAGGGATATTGCTTCGAGAAATCCTGCCTTTCGGAAACTACTTGATAATGTTCTTTTGGCTCATTTTAAACGATAGTATACCTCCCCTTATCCATGAGTTTTTTTGCCGGAGCAGATAATATCCTCCCCTCCTTTCTCTTTACAGAATTTACTACAATATCTGAAAAGAACCAGTCTTCTTTTTACATAACAGCATGAGAACTGTATGTTAACGTTTTCAAAAGGATAAAAACTTCAAATTTAAAAAGTTGGACTTAGAAATAACTTAGATTTTGCAGCATTAATCAAATACTAGTTTCAACAGACCAATTATCCATAAATTCAAATCAATTTTAGAATTATTAAAGTTCCACTATATGAGCACAAATTGGCTTATTAATGTTATGCTATCTTTTACAGCATGATTTAGGTGAAGCTTTTCAATAAAAGGTTCCCTGTAGTTTGATCTTTGCATGCACTTTGAACAAAACTCATAATTTTGTCACGTATATCATTTTGTTTCTATCTGGCTCTTATGTGTGACAATTCTTTGTGATGTTTTTAAAAAGACAGTTTCATTCTGTTGGTTATTTTCCAAAGCGAATCTAATCTCTGCTACATAATCATTTTTGTTAATCTTATAATGCATAATTTTCTTTCAGACACAATAGTTGAAGAATATGGCTGTAAGAGGGCAGTAGTGGAGGATATCATTAAAAATTACGTGCCTAAGAGTAATAATAAAGAAAATAAAGGAAATATTGTTTGTTTTTTTATATACACACACATCATGTTTAAAGATATGAAGGGTCAGGGGGAAAAACCACGGTAGTTCACTTTTTGTTGAATTTAAACTGATGCTACCACCTGTTAGAAAAATAAGTAATTTCGTTTCGTTTTTGCAATATTCGTGAAAAAACACTGTAGTCTATGTATTATTGTCATTTTAGAACAAGTATACTGGGGAAGTTTATGAGTTCGTAAAGTTTAAATTTCGTTTTTCTCAAAATGAATCAAATGTGACTACCTTGGTTTTTCCCCCTGACCCTTCATATGCATTCTTAAAGTGTTGGGAGGAATAAAATTTACAAGTTGATAGCTTTTGATAACTACTTTTTGTCATGTCCTACGTTAATACTTTATTTTTAATGATATATTTTCATCGTGACTTTCAGAAAGGTTTTTTTCTTGAAGAATCTGCATAAAATTGAAAATATTTTGTAGTTATGAAAAATGCGGCCATTGAAAAAAAAAAAAGACCAAGATAACTACAATGTCTCTAAAATACTTTCCTCTCCTAAGAGAGTAGAAGAATTAAGCCTCAAAAAACTAGTTTGGCAAACTTATATATAATTTTTAAAAAAATATTTTAATTACTAAACTTCGATAGTGGAAAAAAAAAGTATTTTCAATTTACATTAGTAATATAGGGGATATTCCTGATTAATCTGTCAGCAAAAAAATATCCTGTTATTTTTGCAATAATACTAAGAGGGTACGAATTTTTGAAAATCGAAATTTGTTGCAAAATTTTGGAATTGGTTAAAATTTAATGGCCAAGTAAGTTTACTTTGAAAATATTTCATTTCATATGATTTATGGTAACAAATTTATTTTGTTAATATAAAACAAAAATAGAAGAAATTTTTGGAACATTGCTATACACAAAAGCAATATTAAATAATTATAATATCGATGTTATCTGAAAAAGTTAAAGCTTTCAGCTCGGAGTTCTATAAAGGTTTAAAGTATCCAATAGGTATACAAACTATAAGGAATTGCATCTGTAAAGAATGGAAAAGGATGGTCAGAGGAATCTATAAGGATTGAAAAAGACGGCCAGAGGATAAAAAACTATTGAAAAGTAGAGTCAAAGGACGTCTAGACGACCTGCTTAGGATAAAAAGGGATGGGCAAAGGAAGGAGACGGATCTGCGAAGGACGTCAGAGCATCCTATGACAGTCCAGCAGTGGTCTTAAGGATGCCCGCAGGACGTGCGTAAGATTTAGAGTGTCCCGTGATAGTCTTGCAGTTGTCCTGAAAATGCCCGTTTAAGACGTCCTGTGGACGTAAAAAAAAGTGGATTTTGGATCGCCTGCGGACGTCTACAAGACGTTTTTCGGTAAATTTGGGATCTCCTGCGGAAGTCAGAGAATCCTATGAATGAACTGGTGCACCTGACTTTGTTTAGCGAATTCCTCCAAGGGGGGTGGAGCAATCGCACGTGTTCTGCGCGGGAGTGAGTGCTATATCTCAGGAAGTAACCGGCGGAATCAAACGAAAATTGGTCCATAGGTAGACCCTACTGAGTACAGGTGCTGATTCAATTTGTTTGTCAATATCTCCAAGGGGGGTGGAGCAATCGCACGTGTTCTGCTCGTGGGTTATTGCTATATCTCAGAAAGTAACCGGTGGAATCAAACGAAAATTGGTCCATAGGTAGACCCTACTGAGTACAGGTGCTGATTCAATTTGTTTGTCAATATCTTGAAGGAGGGTGGAGCAATCGCACGTGTTCTGCGCGTGGGTTATTGCTATATCTCAGAAAGTAACCGGTGGATTCAAACGAAAATTGGTCCATAGGTAGACCCTACTGAGTACAGGTGCTGATTTAATTTGTTTGTCAATATCTTGAAGGGGGTGGAGCAATCGCACGTGTTCTGCGCGGGGGTGATTGCTATATCTCAGGAAGTAACCGGCGGAATCAAACGAAAATTGGTCCATAGGTAGACCCTATTGAGTACAGGTGCTGATTCAATTTGTGTGTCAATATCTCAAAGGGGGTGGAGCAATAAAAAGTGCTTATTTTGTCATTGCACCTACTGTATCTCGGGAAATATTGCTGCGATTTGAATGAAATTTGGAATAACACTAACCCAATAAGGAAGCAAGCATCGATTAAATTTTGGCGCCAATCACCCCAGGGGGGGGGGAGTGATTTTTGCGCTTAGTCAACAATGCGAAAAATTAATTCATTAAAAAATCGCTTTCACGCTATTTAATTATCAAAACAGCTGAAAACTTTCAATAATTTGAAATTTTTAACTGTTGCCAATTTCTTTTTACTAACAAATAAAATGTTTGCAATTAATCTAAACAAGGCTTTTGCAATGATTTCCAATTTCGCTCATTGATTTTGCATTTGCAGGGTTTTTTCGATAATTGGGAAATTGGAGCTGTCTCCAATTATTCGGGCGAGTACGTATTTTATTTTGTAACCGGAATTCATAAGATAGATATAGAAGAAAGTTTCGTGACGGCCACGACAGCTAGTTATATACTGTAAGTTACCATAAAATTCAATAGATGTCGGTGAACAATTACCACTGCTTTTATCCCAACAGCTTGTTATCTAGTGAAGCCTTGCTTTAACGTTTCAAAAACAATAACAATTTAACGTTGCCAAATACCATAATTTGAACTTGCGCTGATGTGATTAAATATGAAATCCAATTGTTATAACAAAACGTGGTCGCCACGGAAACAGTAACAATGAATGTAATCATAAAGAAAATGGCGCAATAAAAGCTTCTCAAACTTTCAACGAAGGCACAAAAAAAACGGGGTTTTTTGTGAAAACTCGCGTTTTTACAGAAAAAACGCCGACGTAGATGAACTCAGAAACCAAAACTCTATCTAAATACAAATTTTTATCGAAATCGTTAGAGCCGTTTTCGAGATCCGAAAAATAAATAAATAAATAAATATATATACAAGAATTGCTCGTTTAAAGATATTAGATATACAAGAATTGCTCGTTTAAAGATATTAGATAGAACAAATTGACATCAACTTTTAAGGTCTATGTCTTTTTTTCTTTGATTTCACGTTGAATGACGTACACATGTTTGATCTGCAATATCCCTTGAAACTGGTTTGTCTCAAAAATAAAAATAACGTTTTTTAGTTAAAAAAAAATGTGTTCTTTCCAATGATGTAAAGAAAATTGAAATCCAAGATGACCCTTTTGAGATATTGCCCTTTGAAATGGAGACAAAATTGAGAAAAAAGAAATTTAACTGGAATTTCAACTCGCATAATTCAGCAATTATTTGAGCTATCGAGATGCCACTTGCACACCTTTCGGACGAACTATCAATCTACAAACGAGGAAAGAATTAGCTTCAGAAAGTCATTCTCTCAGCAGATACAAGCTGATAACGTATGGTTAAAATTTGCCAAAATACGATTTTTTACCAACTTTGGCAGCAAATTGCAAAAAATCTACAGTGTGTGGAGCTTTTGTTACACAAGTAGGTTATTCTACTCTAAACAGTGATCAGAATCACCAAATTTGAGCCTGATAATCGTCTTAGGTCGCGGGCAATAAAAGCATAAACTTGACGATTTGGTCATTTTTTTCAAGACACGAAAAAGAAGCCTTTTTTCAATAATTTTTATTAGCTAAACCATAAGGCTTATAGAGCTATAATTTAGTATGGTTTCATGCAATTCTTATATGTACGTCCAAAAAAATTTTCATCAAAATCGGAGGGGGTCGAGTGGGGATTGTCTCGAAATTTGGGACACTTGACATGGAATGACCCATACATTAAAATTGAAAGTTAATGTAAATATCATGGCTATAAAATTGATATTTTTAAGTTTTAACACCGTTAGGATTTGTTTTTCATGAACTGAAATTGCAACATTTGTATCCAAATTATAAAAAAAAAATGTAAGCATGCCTATATCGAGTCATTTACCTTATGAGTTCCTTAATTTGATGATAGAGGCTTTCAAAAAGTCATGGTGCAGATTGTCGAAATTTTTAGGGGTGAGAGGGTGTGTTTTTAGGCAGAAATGTTCGTTTTCTTTTTGAGTGCCCCGTAATGTTTGAGGAGGGGCACCGACTTGTGGCATAACACTTTTGATGTGATGAATATTTTCACTGTCCGAAAATGGCAAAATTATGAGAGCTAGCTTTGCGAAACATTAGTGATGTATAGGAGTCTGTCTTCTGTGCAAAGTATTGTTATTATTATTACATTGATCGCTTAAGGCTGATATAACATTTTGGGCCGTGGTGGCCCGATCGTAAGGCATCGGACTCATGTCCGGAGGGACCCGGGTTCGATCCCAGCCGATCGAAGATCCACCGTCTTGATTAATGGTGGCTGGGAGGCGTTAAAAATGTCGTGGTCACAAAGTCCTCCAAGTGAAACGATACTTCTGGGGGTGCGCTGGGCCTAGGGTTTGCTCGACCCTAGGTTCTGGTTCAAAATTAAGAACAGAGCGCTCTTCGGGGCCCTCCGGTTAAACCACGAAGCTGTGGTAGGTACGGGGGACCCTGGAGTGTGAAATGAAATGGTATAACATTTAAAATATAAAACCTTTGTATCAAATCAAATGAGATAATTTTGCAATGCAAATTTGTATTAGAATTAAATATTATTTTACGTCGCTCAGCATTAGTTTACTCCAGTGGTTCTCAACCTTTTTACAGCTACCGCCCCCTTTAGAAATGAAAATATTTTCAACGCCCCCTTTGCATACGGGTGGGAAACTGGAAGAGGGTGAGGAGGGAAAGCAGTTTTTTTTGACCGGTTTAACCCTATAATTTTGTCGGAACAGAGAGTTGAAAATAACGAAACAGCAAAAAAAAAAACTTTTGCTTCAAAAGTTTTTTATTCTTTATAAAATAAAGCTCAAAAAAGAGGGCATTTTTTTTACTCCAAAAAAATCTTGTCAAAGAATCAACCAAGTGCCTGGAATGGTTCCATTAAGCCCATTTTGAACGTAATTAAGAATGAGACGGTTTGAAATAAAAATGCGCTGTTTTCAACATTTTTATCGGAAAACCTATATATTTTGAAAAAAGACTGCGTTCAAATAGTTCCCCCATACTATTCAATCCCTAATCGTGTGGTTCTTATTTACTTGCAACTATGCAATACGCATCCCTCATTTATTACATACGGATATTGCTCTTTACTGCGAATGGGCAATAACAAAGCTTAATTTGAAAAAAAAAATGAAATAAATTAAGATTAAATTTCAAGATAAGCTCAATGCAGATAAATTCTTTTTGAGTAACAAGGGAAAAAAAGCTCCATTATTATTTTTATTTTTTCAAAATTGCAGGCAAAATATTTAAAAATAAGGTTACTATTAGTCATTTTAGGGGGGTGGGGGGGTCACAGCTCCTTCCGGTGTTCTCTGTAACTGAAGTCTTAAAAACTTAAATTGAAACTACGTTGTTTTCTACGGATTTTTTTATCATTGTATGCTGTTATAGGACGATGCTCTAACAGCACAAAACGTCAGTCAAGTCAGGTGGCTTCCTTCTAGAATTTTTTTAAAACTAACCTCCTAAAAGTGCAATTTTAAACTCGGTTTGGTCACGTTTGTTGAAAGAGGAGGCTGGTAGTTCAAGATTCGTTCTCGAAATCGTTTTTTAACCCTACACTGCATGATTTTTTATTTTTCGTAGAAAAAAATATATGTGTTTGTCAATGTAATAAGAAAACATGGAAAAATATTTAAAAAAATTTAACTCTAAATTTTCACCCCTTTCTAATTAAAAATAGTTTTGTTGCCAAATGGCTACACCATGCATTCAACAGATAAAAAGGATTGTAAATGATAGTCTTGAAATTAGTTCTTTTTTGTAAAAAAAATAGAGGAATTGAACATTTGGTGCACTGTACTCTTGTAATCCTTTACTTCTTGACATTTTACATTATTTTTTATATGTACTTGTACTTTCCGATGATCAATTCTGTCAAATCTGATGTCTTTTGGAGGCTCTCTCGCGCAAGCTTTTTTTCTTTTCTCTTTTTTTTTTGGTTTGTAACTCTCTAGTTCCTCTATAGCTAATGGTCTCTTTTTAATACGCTTTTATTAATTTCACATGTGGGTTTGTTTACATGTATGTATGTATGTATGTATGTATGTAACTCTGAATAAAAGATAAAATTTACTTTCTTTGCAAATACAAAAGTAATATATTTAATATTATTTTTAATACTAAAGGCTAAACTGTATTGCATATTGATGTGTTATAAGTACATGTAAACTTAAGTGCGGATATTCAGTAGTTTTGAAAATCAGAGGGAAACCCGTGATGATCACAGCGCATTCCAATGTAAAAGCGTATTTTTTAGTTTTTTTTTTCAAAACTATATTTTAAAATTATTAATGACTTTACTTGTCCGTGTAAGCACAACGTTTGTGCTAACTGAAATCAAAAATGAACACGTTTTAAAGGCTTTTCCCTATTGATTTTTTGTCTGTTCACTCTGTTGAACATCAACTAAGCATTGATAATTGCGAGGTCTTATAAACGGTAGAACAGCCGAAAGTACCACTTTTGGGTCCGCATGATTATATTATACCTTCCAAAAAGAGAAAGAAGCTAGCGCGAAGCATAAACAAAGCACATACTTCATGAACTATAGAGATGAATCGAATTGTTCTCTGGATGCTTACTGCATAATGTTGCCAAATGGCTACAGACGTGTATTATGTCCTAGATTTTTTCCTAATAATTATTTTGATGTAAAACGCATCTTAAACGAAAGATAAATGTTTATTTTATTCATGTTATTTTTTTAAAAGACGAGGAAAAATATTTCATTGTAAAAAATAATTTCAAAACATGGTAGTTTGAGTGATTTTAAAAGCTATCCATATGGATTCATTTAAGAGCATGTAACAGACCAGTGCTGCCATGTATGGAGGATAAATGGTGATAATTGCTTTAAATATACCCAATACTTGCTTTTTATGCATTGAGTTGCCTTATGACTACATTCTGCTATTCATAAGGAGGACAAATTGTCCATGTAGCCAATTGGCAACACCATGCAGTGTAGGGTTAAAATCATTTGGCTGAGTTTGAGAATGAAGGTTTCGTGAGTGCTTTAAGAGCCATTATTTTGAAATTCAGACAAGGTGTGGCAGTAACCATTTTTGAGTTTCCTCATTTTTTTACATGTCAGAGTAGGTCATGAGAAATGAACATTCTGAAGTTTGCAGCCCCCCAAAAAATTTATTCGCTCGGTAAAAATTCCCAAAGTTTGATGTTATGCAGCGCTTTTTTGGTAAAACGGCTGAAAGACGCATTTCAGTGCGCTGTAGTTTTTTACAGAAACGCCACCCCATGGTTATGTTTACATTTATTGATTGTACAATGTGTAGTTATGAGGACCCCATAGTTATTTGGGTTGGGGTGTGTTTCTTTCTTCAGTTAAGGGGCCGCAAAGTATGGTTTTTAGACCATTTTCGCTCGACTTTGAACTGCGTTATTCCCCCCTAAAAGCAACCCCCGAAAATTTTTTAACATATACTGAACATTTATACTATGAAGAGAATATGTGGTACGAAAATTGTTTATTATTTCATTGCTTTAAAGAGAAAAAGACTTATACATTTTTCAAATTTTCAAAATTTGTGGTTTTTTAATCGCATTTAACTCAAAACAGCAACTCTAGGGAAAAAAAAGCTTTTATGGATTATAGAACCTACAGATGTGTAGAATAACGTAAAAAAGAAAGTTGCGTGGGGTCTCGTCTCGTTTTCAAGAAAATATTTTTTTTTTTGTAGCTCATTTTAATGCTTTTTACTTCCTTTTACGTAGTAAAGGAAGTATTGTGATCACGAAAAAAATTTCACTCAAATTTCTGTCTAAATTTTGATTTTGCTCACCCCTGAATGAATGTCGCGTAGTTTTTTCGACCTGTCAGCACGTGCATATGTACCTAACAACATACAAACAGCCGAAAAATCAATTTCGACCACCCCCGAGTAAATTACGACGAGTTTTCTCGTGACGTCTGTATGTACGTATGTGCGGATGTATGTGCGTATGTGGCTCGCATAACTCAAAAACTATATGCCGTAGAAACTTCTAGCTTGGTATGTAGGCTCTGAGGGGGGTCTAGTTGTGCACCTCCCCTTGTGATTGCATTCGAATGTTCCCAAAGGGGTCTTTTACCCCTTTTTTGGGGTAAATCAATGTTAATTTCAATACAGACTCAAGTGATATGAATTGGCGCCACCACTTGGCGACATGTCGCCATGCTTTTGGTCGCCAAGTGTTTAACGCCAAGTTGGCGACAAATTTGGCGAAAAAATTATTTTTTGAATTTGGGTTCAATTTGGCGCTATTGGCGATATTTTGCGAAAAATTCACTAAATGATATTAAAATCAGCAATATTTAGAAAAATAACCATTGTAAAATATTTTTTGCATTGTTTCGTGGTAGATTAGGGGAGTAAATATTTGAATTGTTACCTTACTCACTCCAAGCACTTTTTTTAACACTTAAGGCAACTTCTAAGAAATTTACACGTAAAAGGAAGTAGTGTGGGGTCCATACCAGATTTTTTCTCATAGTAAAATGTGTCCATCAAGTAGGTCAAATCTGCTGAAACTCTAAGTATATAGTAAAGATATATTTAAATTTGTATAAGGAAAGAGAAAAAGACTAAAAACACTTAATTTTGTCAAATTTTTTTTACAATTTTTCAGGGGCGTAGGAACCGGGGGAGCTGGGGGAGCTCGAGCTCCCCCTGGAATATTTCAGGTCGACTCAGCTCCCCCGGAAAAATTCCCTTACTCAAAATTTTTGTAGTACATTTTTGGTGAAGAACAAAAGAAAAAGAGAAAAATCATTTGTGACTCTTGTTTGGAGGATGAAAAACCAACAGTATCTAATTAACTTTTAGAGCTTAAAGTGCACAATTGGATATGTTTTTCTTTAATACCACTTTTAATCCGTATTTATTAGCATTACCTGGATTTTAACCATTGTTACATCTTTTACACGATGCATTGGACGGGAAGATAAAGACAAGATAACTATTTTCAATTCTGGTAGAAGTCCATTTTTCAAAAACTTTTTTTTCTAAAACCAAAGAGTTTCAGTTACGTCTTCATGATTTATACTTCCAAGAATTTCTAGAGGAGAGCCCCGAATCTCCCTTGTTCTGGAAATCATCAAAAATCGTCTAAAAGTGCGTTTTTAAGGTTTTAGTTTTGAAAAATTGACAAAGATCATTTTGCTATTCTAGTTCCTGCCTCTAATAAAACCAAAGATGGCCTAAAATGTGCTTTAAAGACAAAAATTGCTAACATTTGATTAAAAAATTTTCTAGCCGCTGAAGTCACCAAAAATAGCTAAAAGTCATGTTCAAAAGGAACCACTTGGGAATTTTTCCGGGAAAAAAGTTCGAGACTTCCTTTTTCTGAGCAATGGTATCTAAAACTCAGTAGCGGATCACCCAATTAGGCGCATGAGGCTCATACTCATGGAAACTGACAGATAGAGATAGCCAAGGATTTTAAGCACAGGTTAACGCCAAAAGGACTGATAGCTCCTAACTGGGCCCTGCAACTAAGCAGGGCCCGACTCACTACTAGTGAGTCGGGCTACTACTGTAGATTTTTTACTACTACAAAAATTGAAGTTTCTGATGTTCTGATATTTTTAATACTGCTATTTTTTACTACTCACAAAGGCCCAGAATAATTTGGAGGCGCCCTGAAGATTTAATGGCAGAATGCAGCGGCTGATTTACAGGTTCGGGATCCGTCAAAATGCAATTTTGGGGCCCCATCAGCACTATATAAAACTTTTTTATTATGTGTGTTTTTAAATCTCCTTCGGGGCCCTTAGGGTCATAAGGCCTTCGCAATTGTGACATGGTCAATCCGATACTTGCAGAATTAGCAAAAATTCTCGTTCACGGAAGTTTTTTTTTTACAATTACCAAAGCGTTATTTTTTAATTATTTTTCGTAAAAATACACGTATTGTGTGCATAGCTTTAATGAGTAAGCTTTTTTAAAAAATGAGGCCCCATAGAAAGATGAGGCCCCAAGCCCAGACCTAGCTGACTTGCGTGGTAATCGGGCTTTGCAACTAAGGGTACCTCAGGCTGCAGGTGCCTTTATTTAATTTTTTTCCAGGAAAAAAATTGGAATATAACAAAGACAGTATGTTACTTCACAAGGTTTAAAATTTCAAAGTATATTTGTTTCTTTCCTCCAGAATGTTTTATCAAAACAAGCAGCATATTTCGTGCTCAACAATCGGTGTCTGTTCTTTATCTTCCGATTACTGTACTATAATTGCTGTTGACGACGTCAAATGGACCCTTGTTACGGAACTATGAGGACGAGGCCTCTAGAATGAGACAATAAGCGTGTGAGGTCTCTCGACCCTCTCGACAATACCGGGATTTTTTACAAGGCTTCGGGACGCGTCGTCCAAGCTATTGATGAGTCATGCAATGCAGCAGAGGAGAGATTCAGCTAAGACTCCCCAGCGAAAAAGAGCTATTCACTTTTTTCTTTCTTCAGTGGCCGTTCTGACCAGCCAGACGCTTATCAGAAACCTATGCCTGATTCAAGACCTAATTGGCTATGTTCTTAATTATGGCCCTCATTTCTCAGACTCCCTCCTCTTGTCAAAAGCTTTCTTGACACTGACACACGATGAGAAAGTGAGGTGCTTTTATGAGCAATCGTTTGAGATTGTTTCAGAGCGGCTGCTGAATGCTACCATTTGTCGCTTATCTTTTGTACCAGCAAGTAAGTAAAAAAAAAAAGAGGAACCATTAGCACCGTCATTTTGTTTGCATTGTGTTAAAACGTCTGGAAACTTAACAGTATTGATTTTTGCTTTGAGCTCTTTTGTGCTCCAACCTGTAACCCTGCCCCCGCAGCGAAGTTCCCTTCCACCAATTACGTGATTTCCGAAAGCCCCCTTGTATATTCGAAGTTAAAACTTGAACCATTTGTTACGTATCGCATTTTAGCTCAAGAACGGTTTAATTTTCAAGATAATGCAAAATTTAAACCTATATTTCTTCAATCAAAGATATCTTTCTGAGGTAAGTTATTTATTTTTTTATAATTATTCATCGATTGTGTTGTCTGCAGGATATTAAAATATATTATAATTTGCAAAAACAAGGATTGTATGTTTAGCATGGATTTTTGAATCATACTTCAAAAATAAAAGATAAAGGGTTCATTCTATGTCAAATCAACAAATAGCGGGTAGAGCAAGGTGGGGAGTCTCGTTGGTTACGGCCAACACTGGTGGATCTACGGAGAGAGCTATAATTTCCCTTTGAGGTCGAAACTTAGACTTAAATAGAAATTTCTGAGATCGTTAACAGCGCAATACTTTTAAGACCTTAAGGTTGCGTTATATTTAAATAAATATGCTCACTATTATGTGCGGACGAATTAATATTAATGCCATCCCCCCCTCACACACACCATAAAGTTAAAACTTACGCTAGAAAAAAAATTGAAGTTTCTGATGTTCTGAGATTTTTAATACTGCTATTTTTTAGGAATTTAAGTTGTATTATATTTAGCAAATATATATGCTATCAGTGAGAGATATATTAGGAGGAGGAGGCTTAGAGGCTATAGCTCCCATAAGAGGTTAGCATTTACAGAAGATAAAATGAAATTTTTGAGCTTTATGATACTGCAATACTTTTTCAAACTTAAATTTGTATTGCACTAAAGACTAAAATCAATGGGGTCTGGACATAACGTCCAAAACCAAAAGGTCAACGGACGGAAGATCCATGTTAAAAAAGTCCGAGGGACAGAATATCCGACGGACACAAGGTCCAATGGACATAAGATCCAAGGCACATAAAATCCGACAGACAAGAGATCCACGGACGGAAGGTCCACATTTTTGGACACCTAAGACATAAGGTCAGTTTTCTCAGAGGGTGGACATAGGGTCGAGATTTTGAAGCTCATTTCCTTTGTCTCAAACTAATTTTGTTAAATGTTAAAGTTACACGTGGTGCAATTACCACCATAATACATGGTTTTAATATAGAATGTATAGATTCCCCTTCCCCATTCACGGGATGTTGTGGTAATTTCTATGTTTTGTTACCCTCGACTCTTTTTTTATTGAAATGTGTTTTATTGTAAATGTTTGCGCAGTGGCTAGAAAGAACGGGAAATTTCGGGTTGGCCCTGAGGGTTGATGAATGCATTTCAAGACGTTTTCCTTTTTGGTGGTGGTTGAAGGATAGAGGTAGCTGCATGGAATGGGGGAGATAATTTTTAGCGAGGGGTGGTGATGTCCAGAAGGAAGTAGACTAGTTTTTTTCTTTTAGTGACGGTTCGCGGCTTGTTTGTTTATTTTTCTGTTTTTTGCTTATTTGCTGTTTTTTTTAATCATTGCCTCAGTCGCTGTTGTTCTAGAAGATTTGCTTTTTAAACGCTTTCTTTATATTAATCAGTTACTTTTCAATTGCTATTTTCAACATACTTTACTTTAATTGTTGCTAGTTTAAGCGATTAGAACTCAACACTACTCCATTATTTATTAATTTCTTAATTTTACGAAAGAATTATATCACCAAAGTGTACACCATAACCATATCAATATATTAGCTTATCTAGTGTCAAAGAAAAAAAAAAAAAACAAGGCTTTCGAAAAATTACATTCGCAATACACTTATGCATCTTACTCAATTGATTTTTATGCAAAGAAAATTTTTTATTAAATTCCTTTTTATATGCACTTATCTATTATTAAAAATGCATTTGACAAATAAAAAATAATTTGTTTCATTATCCTTTGTTGTCATTTTTAAAATGCTAAGATGTCAGATATTGGGCTCGGATCGCACCCCCTCCACTGTGACTAATTAGTTATTTAAAAAATTATGTAATTGAGAAAGTTTTTTACTGTGATGTTTTTGTTCTAGAGGTGTTTTTTCTTTTAAATTGAAAAGTAAATTATCTCTTCACTCTTCCCCGTCCTCTGCAAGCTTTTTAATTGCAAAAAAAATCATTTTCTGCATCTATCATATTAGTGAATAATCCCATTTGTAGTAGCGTAGCGCCAACAGGAGGGCCTCCGCATCAAGTTGCGCCTGGGGCCTCAAAATCCCATGATCCGCCACTGCTGTAAAACTAAGTTCATATAAGTTTCGTAAAAGTGCACACAAACTTGTCGTCTCTGGCAAATAGTAAAGTTTTTAAATTTCTTTTATCCACAAAATTTTTCTATCTGAGCATTTATGACGTTATACTTGAGCTTGAGTGTACGGGGTGACTAAGTGTGTCTTGCCCCCCCCCCCCTCTCCCAGACAGTGCCAAGCTCTGGCGCTGTACCGGGCTCCCCCTGTTTTTGCAAAGTTCTTACGCCACTGTAATTTTTAGTTTTTTAATTGCAATTAACTCAAAAAACGTGAAATCCTGAGACTATTATTGAATGCATATTACTAGCTTTGAAATATTGGAAAAAGTAAATTTGGTGAGGTATCTTCAGATGTATTCTAGTGGGAGGTCACAATGACCTCCCGAAAAATTTCATGATCGAAAAATTTTGCTGATGATTCGGCAAAGTTGGAAACAATTCTGCAACATTGAACTTTTCTATTTATTTATTTTTTACATGTTATGATTATTTTTTTATATTATATGATACCTACATATGTGTAAAACGACGTACAAAATAAATCGGCCAGGGGTCTCTTCTAGTTTTACAGAAAAAAAAAAATGTAGCAGATTTTAATGCGTTCTCCCGTAGTAAAATGTGTCCAGTATGTAGGTCAGATCTGCTAAAATTTAAAATACACGATGATAATTTATATATGTGTGTTTTATATTTGAGTGTATAGTAATAGTGAAAAAGAATCACAGCACTTAATTGTGTCTAAATTTTTAGAACTTTTAGCTTCTTATTGCAATTATATTAAAAAACGATAAATCGTTGCTGAGGGAATTTTTGAATTTACATATTACTAGCTGGCAATGACTAGAAATATTCGAGAAAGTAAATACTATGAGGTATTTTTAGAGGCTCCCCAATAGGAAGTCAAAGGAGGTCACTGTGACCTCCAGAAAAAATTCATATTCGGAAAATTTTAATGAAGATTCGGCAACTTTAGAAACAACTAGCGGTACCCGCACGGCTTTGCCCTTGGTATAAAAGTAAAAGGTCATTTGGTAATGAATTGATATCGCAGAAAGAATACTCAATTTTAGTTATAATTCAACTGTAGTTTTTTAAAAGTATGTTATAAAAATAAGCCAAAAGAGAACAAAGGAACAATTTTGTTGCTTACAGAGACATGAAAAAGCAAACACCTTAAAAAATATGGTAGCATTTGAGTACTGTCATGCAATAATATGTTTCTCTGAGAAGGAAACATATTTAATCAGGTATCACGGGACGCGGGAGCGTCCCGCCCCGCTAAGAAAACCAAATACAAGCCGCCAAGAAATTTCCGTCGCCAATAAAAATGTAAAAGAGCGACAAGGACTGTTTACGCGAGTAACCAAACCGGGGTTTTCACCCCTCTGTATCTCAGCCCCATAAAGATCCTTAGAGTTCATTTTTGGTATACTCAATCTCCAGCGGCCCCTGACGGCACATACTAAAGCAAAATATCCAGGACCCTCAGGGGGAGGGGTGATATATGTTATAAAATCGCTATTTTTTGCACTTTTTAAAAATTGTTTGACAGGGGTCCAGACTAAACGGTAACTCGGATTGAGCTCTGCTTTTGCACCCACATTTATTTTGTCCCAAAGCTCGGCATAGGGGTTTTTCGACCCCCACCCCTCCCCCTCGTTTTTATTTTCCGTATCTTTTCTCCCGGGGGTCTTAGTGTTGATTTTTGGTATGAATATTCTCGATGAGACATTGAGGACGTTTTCCCAAAATTTACCCCCCGGGGTCATCGCACACCGGAGTTATTAATGCTTAAAATTGGTCCGATTTCTATCTACTAGCTCTGTTCAACATCTGAGCATTTATGTTGTCATTGTTGGGCGACGAGGAAAGAAAACTCAATGATTTATAATTTCATCTGTTGCCAGTTTCTATTTGTTAACAAATAAAATATTTGTAATTGATTTTATTGCATAAAGCTTTTAAAAGGGATCTTCAATTTAGTTCATTTTAATATGAGATCGGCAGTAAGGGTTAGGGTTTTTTTTTTTAAAACTTTTAACCCCTTCAGACCTGGTGTCCGGTATACCGGACATCCAACTTTGAACAGCTGCTTATCATTTAATAATTGACTTAATTACTTGATTTTTTTTGTAGTCGACAATTTGCAATCTGCTTGTTATTATCTGAGCAAAAATTTCTGCTTTTGGGATTGGCAACATTCCCAAAAATGGATTGAGAAACTGGAATTGGGTTGTTTTTCCAACCATGCACTCTCGCCGAAAAAAGTTGCTTTTTTTCTGAATTTTCTAAAATTGTATGATATTTTATTTATTATTTCAAATGCTTATATTATGTTTTATTATTGTTTGAAGAATATTTTACGACAAAGTTTGTGTGATATTTCATATATTTTTTGCTGAAATATTAATTTCAAAATATGTATCTGGAAAATTGGACACGTCGTAACTCTTTTAATTTTTTGCTCACAAGCTTGAAATTTTGTTTGTGAGATGCTCTTAGCCATTGTACTTTGTGTACCAAATAAAAACATTTTTGGTTAATTATTTCATAATTCCGACTGAAGGGGTTAATTTAATCGTAGTATTGTTAGCAACTAGGTTTGTTTTGCGGCGGTTCGGGTGGTACATTGTGATTGATTTCAAATTTATCTTAGACTGAAGAAGATCCTTGAACTTTTGCACCAAATGCATGCCGCCAAGAAAACCATATGTCGGACCGCCAAGAAAAATGTTGAAGGGAAAAAAACATGCAAAGTAAATTTTGAAGAGAAAAAAAAAAAAAAAAAACAGGCAAAGAAATAATATTAATGCAAAAACATGTGATATCTCCCCAAAAACAACAGTGTTGTAAAAAAATCCCCCCGCCAAGAAAACCTTAAATACTCAGCCTTAAAAAGTTATGATATCGAGTTTTCCCGCCAAGTTTGTGCCAAACTACAACTAACCTGTATGTATAGTTCTTTTAAATTGTTTTCAGTTTTGTCAGGCGGGAAGCTTTGTCTTGTGAGGTGGTTGTTTAATGAGTAAAAACTTCCCGCCTGGCAGGACTGAAAACAATTTAAAAGAACTATACATACAGGTTAGTTGTAGTTTGGCACAAACTTGGCGGGAAAACTCGATATCATAACTTTTTAAGGCTGAGTATTTAAGGTTTTCTTGGCGGGGGATTTTTTTACAACACTGTTGTTTTTGGGGAGATTTATCATACGCAAATAATTTTTTCTACTCTCGAAAACAAAAATAGTTGCGTAGCAACGTGCCTTGGAAAATTTCAATTATTGAAGGTTCTTGACGCTATTTAAAAAGTCGCCAATTTGGTAGCTAATTTGGGATACCTGGGGTAATTCTGAACCCCTATCCCTTCCATAAATAAAGAAACTTACGTAATCTCACTTTTGTGAAAGAGAAATTGTCGCCAAATGTTGAGGTATTCTCTATGAAGCTGATTACTTTTTTGGCAATCTGAAATCAATTTGAATATTATATTTGGCGCTAAATGTACATCATTCCGTAAGGCGTTAAAATAATTTTCAATATTGCAGTATATCATAGCAAATAGTATGGACATGAAAACGAACTATTGATTGGATGTTGGCGAGAAAATATAGTAACATACTTTGATTGAAAACAGCAATAGATAAAGAACAAAATAGTGTTCGCCTGGAAAATAATGCATGACATCTAAGCCTCTACAAATCTAAAGGAGTTCCGAAATATGAAACTGAATCTCATTTGCTTTAAAAAAAAAGATTAATCTGTTAATCAAATACCTTTTTTATTTTTTATACTTGAGATAGTTATTGGGAAAACTTCCATTATTGAGGGCTCTTGGCGCGATTCAAAAGATCGCCAAATTTACGGAAGCAAGCAATTCCAACTATCTGCCAGAGAGTTGAGTTGATACACTAAATACTCGATTGGATTGATGAAAGCCTTCGAAAATGGCGTTTTAAATTGAAATTACAGAGACAGAATCAGGTCTAAAATTGAGATAAAAAAATAACTACTCATCGGATTTTGTTGAAACTGGTCTCTAAACCTTCCCAGTACCAAAAGGAACAAACGGTGAAAATTTCAGGCAAATCTCCCGGGTAGTTTCTGAGATCTTAGGGAACACACACACACATATACACATTTACCAACATTCATTTTTATATATATAGATACTGCAACATAGAAATTTTCTATTTATTTATTTATTTTTTACATGTGGGCTTGATCGTATTTTATCATTCGGAAAAATTGGGAAATTCCTTTGGCAAATTAAGAACATCTTCTTGAGAAGTATAAGGTACTCATGGGCGCTGGAACTTAAATTTTTACAGAATACGATCAAGCAAACGTGACAAATATGTATCATTAAAAAATCTCAATGTTGCAATAGTTTCCAAATTTGCCGAATCGTCAGCAAAATTTTTCGATCATGAAATTTTTCGGGAAGTCACTGTGACCTCCCACTAGAATACATCTGAAGAGACCTCACCGAATTTACTTTTTCCAATATTTCAAAGCTAAGTAATATGTGCATTCAATAATAGTCTCAGGATTTCACGTTTTTTGAGTTAATTGCAATTAAAAAACTAAAAGTTAAAAAAAATTTAGACAAAATTAAGTGTTTTTAGCCTTTTTCTCTTTCCCTATACAAATTTAAATATATCATTACTATATACTTCACAGCAGTTCAGCAGATTTGACCTACTTGATGGGCACATTTTACTATGCGAAAAAAGCATTAAAATGAGCTACAAAAAAAATTATTTTCTTGAAAACGAGACGAGACCCCACGCAACTTTCTTTTTTACGTTTTTCTACACATCTGTAGGTTCCATAATCCATAAAAGCGTTTTCTTCCTAGAGTTGCTGTTTTGAGTTAAATGCGATCAAAAAATCGCAAATTTTGAAAATTTGAAAAATGTCTAAGTCTTTTTCTCTTTAAAGCAATGAAATAATAAACCATTTTCGTACCACATATTCTCTTCATAGTATGAACTTTCAGTATATGTTAAAAAATTTTCGGGGGGTTGCTTTTAGGGGGGAAATAACGCAGTTCAAAGTCGAGCGAAAATGGTCTAAAAACCATACTTTGCGGCCCCTTAACTGAAGAAAGAAACACACCCCAACCCAAATAACTATGGGGTCGTCCTCATAACTACACATTGTACAATCAATAAACGTAAACATAACCATGGGGTGGCGTTTCTGTAAAAAACTACAGCGCACTGAAATGCGTCTTTCAGCCGTTTTACCAAAAAAGCGCTGCATAACATCAAACTTGGGAATTTTTACCGAGCGAACAAAATTTTTTGGGGGGCTGCAAACTTCAGAATGTTCATTTCTCATGACCTACTTTGACATGTAAAAAAATGAGGAAAATCAAAAATGGTTACTGCCAAAATTTCCCTTTTTTGTTCGATTTTCAAAATATTGGCTCTTAACAGAAATTACTAAAAAACAAAATTATAAGCTATGTGTAGTTATTTTGGGGAAAGGAGTTTTGGCTCTGTTAGTTAGGGGAAGGGGGGATTCATGCCTCTTCTATTAACAATTTTCGAAATTTAATTCATAAGATCACAATTTCGGACTATTTTAAACTGTTAAAGTGGGGACCGACCTTCAAAAACTTTTTGGAAATTGAACTGCTCTTGGCGAATTTTAGGCTATCTTTAACATTACATAGCCTGAATTTTTCATTGGGGGGGGGGGGGATGTTTCAAAATTAATGGTGGAAAAACCCAGTTTTAGGTCCTTGCATGCTGTTTCTACAAATACTTTTGTTGCTTCATTGAGAGAGGTATGACCTCTATCCCCTCCTTAACCCCCCTACTGTGCCACTGATTTTTGAGAACTTAAAGAGAAGCATCAGGGTTCAGTGCTGAGATATTCTCAAAAAATTAATTTTAAAGCTATCCTTGGTGAAGTACGAGAAGGGGATTTCCTCCCACTTCCTCCCAAAACATGCCCTCGCAAACACATTTCTAAATAAATTCACCGCCCCTCTACTGCCCAAAATATGTTCACCATCCCTCAGCATCTTCCCACCGCCCACCGGGGGGCGGTATCGCCCCCATTGAGAACCACTGGTTTACTCGTTGTTTCCTTCATTTTATTTTTGTAAGCATTACTGGGGAAACATATAACTGCGGGCCCACCTACTAAATTAAGGCACGAGCCGCCACTGACTCTGACTGCAATAAACAAACATAAAAACGATAGTATGTTTAGCAATGTTTATTGTACTGTAATATTGTAGTAAATAAATGATGTAAATAAATTTTTTTCAATTTATTTATTTTAACTATTTATTTATTTTAAATTACAGTTACATTTAAAGATAATATCAAGTTCTAAAATTACTAAAGAACATACTTTCATATGAATAATAAAAGAATGTATTTAAGATGGAAAAAGTTAACTTAAAACTTGAAAAAACCTTAATTTTGAGTAATTTCCGAGAGAAATAAATATAAAATGAGAGAAAAAACTTATATTTAGCTCTAATTATATACTTTATGCTTCATATTTTTCATCTTGATAATTTCTTAAAATTTATCTTTCATTGTTTTCGAAATACATAGAAAAAAAGCTATTTTTTGAAGAAAATTATGAATTTTAAGCCTGGTTTGGGGTACTAAGTATTTTTTGATTTGGATAAATGATTTTGTGGGACATGTGGGAAGCGTTTTATCAACATGAAGTTTTGAATTTCCGAAAAAAGTTTTTTTCGATTTGACCTAGTGAAAAAGGGCTAGTTCGCACTTTCGGATGCAAGTCAGCATGGGTTACCGTAGTTCAAAAAATTGCATCAAACTTTTTTTTACAATTGTTTTGATGTAAAAGGAAAAAATAAGAGGGTATGCGTTACAAAATTCCGACTTTCGGTTTTTTAAGGACACCTTAATGAACACCTACTAATCTGCATACCAAATCTAATTTAGAGATAGATATTTAAGCTTGATTTCCTAGAGCTATATCTGTGTGTGTGTGTCCAGGACTACGTAATAAAAAATTATACACTATTGACTTTTCTTTGATACTGTAGGTTTTAATCTGAAAAAAAATTGTGTAAAAAAATAATGAAATAGCCACTTTTGAAAAATAGTATTTAATAAGAAACCAGTAACATGCTATAAATTACATAAATTATGCATTCTGTTTTCTATTCTTTACTGAGCAAGTCAAACAACAGGTGGCTGCTAGAGTAGAAAGGCGAAACAACTGGTCAACAGAGGCGACTAATATGAAATACAACGTTCATCAGGCACAAATTAGCACTTGATTACAGACATGTGTTTTTGAGTTCCAAGAAAGTTCTTTTTCAGTGCAAAACAGCTTTGGAATGTGCAATTATCACAGAAGTATTTTAATGAAAAGTTCCATTTATCTGTTACATATGCAATGCACTTGTATCAAGATTAAAGTAGTTGAAAACAGTCATATTTCAGGCCATTATTTAAAAAAAAAAAAAAAAAAAACCTCACTTTCTGCATTGAAAAAAAGGTTCCGTGCAACTCCAGGACACCTGTCTACAATCAATTGCTAATTTGTGCTTTCTGAGCACTGTATTTTACACTATTACTGTGTTGACAAGGTATAAATTCCATACATTTTAGCATTGATTCTCAACCTTTTTACAACTATTGCCGAATTTATAAGTAAAATGTTTTCCAGCGTTCCTCTAATAAATTGGCAAGGGGAGAGGCTAATTTATGAGAAACAAACCCTTAAAGTGATTTTATTTGACCGCTCACCATTCTCTCACCCCAGTGGGGGATAGGGGGTAGCGCCCATCTTGAGAACCTGCTCTGGAAAGTTCACTTAACAGCATTGAAATGTATATTTGAATAATTATTGATACACTTGAGATATACAGGGTGTTTCAGAATTCGACAGCAAAAATTTAAGGGGAGATACTACACACCAGAACAAATAATATGACATAGAAAAGTGGGGGTCCAAAATGATTTCCGACGGAGATAGGGGCGGTTAAAGTTTAGGGTCAAAAATTTCAAAAATTTATAAAACACGGAAAACTTGATCGATTCTTTCGCCGTTTTCACTAAAAATATTCTTAATAGATGTTCTTTCTCGAAAAAAATTGATGAAGATTAATTTCAAAAATTGTCGACAGAGGGTGCTTTAGACTTTGGAGCTAAAAACTACTTTTTACCGGCTTTTTTTTTTGTATTTTCGTAACAGATTCCGAAAGTTTAAACTCAAACTTAAATTTTGAGCTCCAAATATCAACTTATTTCGGGTATTAAGTAGCGAAAAACTAGGACCAAACGTAAAAAATTGTGTTTTTCTGGTTTGAAACTTGCCGTTTCGTGTAAAAAAAAAAAAACTTTTTTTTTATTTTTTGAAAAAATATTGTGGATTTTTTTTTTTTTTTTAAGTTTCGAAAGTGTGCATCTGATTTTATTTTCACATTATTAGTGTTGGCAGATATATTTTTTTTTTTACACGAAACGGCAAGTTTCAAACCAGAAAAACACGATTTTTTACGTTTGGTCCGAGTTTTTCGCTACTTAATACCCGAAATAAGTTGATATTATGGGCTCAAAATTTAAGTTTGAGTTTAAACTTTCGGAATCTGTTACGAAAATACAAAAACAACCGGTAAAAAATAGTTGTTTTTAGCTCCAAAGTCTAAAGCGCCCTCTGTCGACAATTTTTGAAATTAATCTTCATCAATTTTTTTCGAGAAAGAACATCTATTAAGAATATTTTTAGTGAAAATGGCGAAAGAATCTATCAATTTTTCCATCTTTTAAAAATTTTTGACCCTAAACTTTAACCGCCCTTATCTCCGTCGGAAATCATTTTGGACCCTCACTTTTCTATGTCATGTTATTTGTCCTGGTGTGTAGTATCTCCCCTTAAATTTTTGCTGTCGAATTCTGAAACACCCTGTATGTGTTACAATTTTCATCACAAAGTGGCTCTGCTTGTTTTTTATAATTTCACTACCAACAACAGACTTCAGCACAAATTCAAAACCAATAAATATATTTTTTTACATGCATATTTCAGATTTTCAAAAATTTTCCATACAGATTGTATCTCATAAAAAGTAATTTATACTGTACAAAGTTTCAATGAATTTTTCACAAATCAACTCCCATGCTATAAATTAAAGCATTTGTTTCCAAAAACAGCCAAACAACAAAATTTTTAATCTTAAGAAAACATTTATCATCACATTAAATTATTCAATTTATTATGATCATAACTTTTTACTGAAAGAAATATAGCTAATATGCATACAGCAGTTTAAAACATTGTAATACTTATTGGAAAATATTAAAATAAGATTAAAATGTTTTCTTTTTAACTTTTAGAGCTTGTCGCTCAACTGGTTTTTGAAACATACAGTTCTGCTATAAATGTAAGTTAGATTTTTTTCTTTTTTTAACTTCAAATTACAAATATGTCAAATCCTAACTGCATATTAAAAGAAACAAAATTTTGCACAAGAGTTTTTAGCAAAGAGCTATCATTTCATCTTATAACATCCTTTTTTTTTTCTGAAGCAGTATCGTTAAAATCATGTGATATATATTTTTTCTTTTAGTCTGATTTAGACTCTTTTTCATTCTTAAAAAAAATCTTAAAAGATGCTCAGGCGATGTTTCATTTTCGCTGCTGACGTCACATGTGGATAAGCAACGTCACTTGTAAGGTATGTAAAGCACATATCCTTTCTTTAGTATGTATTCCCCAATGTCATTTCAACTCTGAAATGTATCAGGACAACCTAGGAAGCAGCCCTTGTTGGTAAAAGATGGGAACCAATCTTCAGATCCAACACCGTTCCCAACAACCTGCTGCGGAAAGTCAGGAGTTGCCACTTACCGAACGGCAACCAGCCATGACTATCTCCAAAGTCATCTGCACTAATTAAGGCTTGTCGATTTGACCATGTGTACACTGTGCTCTTTTGGCAAAGGAATGACAGACCATCGGCTCGACTGCAGCACACTTCAACCTTACGACGATGACTTGTGGGGTTGGGATAGGCGCTACTGGACTGCATGGCATCTAATGACCACCACGTCACGGATGGACTTTGGATGAAGAAGAACTCTGAACTTCGCGAAAATGTTTTCCTGCAATAATCACAAAGCTATGGCTTTTCTTTAGTGTGTACACAAATGCCGTTTCGCATTTGAACTCTGAGCAAATGTTTTTCCGCAGTAATCACAAGAATGAGGCTTTTCTTCAGTATGTACCATCAAATGCCGTTTCAAGTCTCCACTCCGAGAAAAGGACTTCCTGCAAAAAACACAAGAATACGGTTTTCCTTTTGAGTGTTGTACCCTCAAATGTTCTTCCAAAGCTGCGTTCTGAGCAAATGTTTTTCCACAATAATCACAAGAATGTGGCTTTTCTTTAGTGTGTACCCTGAAATGTCGTTTCAAATCTGCATTCTGAGCAAATGTATTTCCGCAATATTCACAAGAATATGGCTTTTCTTTAGTGTGTACCCTCAAATGTCGTTTCAAAGTTGAGTTCTGAGAAAATGTTTTTCCGCAATAATCACAAGAATGTGGCTTTTCTTCAGTATGTACCCTCAAGTGCTGAATCCGGTTTGAATTCTGAGAAAATGATTTTCCGCAATAATCACAGGCATACAGTCTTTCTTCAGTGTGTATCCTCAAATGCTCCTTCAGACTTGAATTCCGAGAAAATGACTTCCCGCAATAATTACAAGGATTCGGCTTTTCTTTAGTGTGTACTCTCAAATGCTGCCTCCAGTTGGAATTCCTCGAAAATAACTTCCCGCAGTAGTCACAAGAATATGCCTTGTTTTCAGGAGGCATCCTTAAGTGTTCTTTTAAATTTGCAGATGGAAGAAAAAATTTACTTCTACAATAATCACAAAGACTCTTCACCACTTATCCAAAACTGTTTTCAGGTCTGAATTTCAAGAAATTGTCTCTCCACAATATTCACAAGAGTGTGCCTTCTAATTTGCAGGAGAAAATATACTTTCGCAACAACAAGATGACTTCTCAATATCTCTTATCCAAAAGTATTTTCAAGTGTGAATTTCAACAAAATGTTTTTCTGCATTAGTTGCAAAAGTGTAGCCCTTTGTCAGTTTGAATCCTTAAATGTTCTGTTGAATTTGCATCAGCAGACAATCTACTTTCACAAAATTAACAAGATTTCTCGTTACCCAAAAGCGTGTTTTCTGGAGTTAATTCCAAGAAAACGACTTTCCTTAATTCTCACAAGACTATGTCTCTTTTGAGTTCTCTTTGGAAGATTGTTGGAAAAAATGTACTTTCACAACAATCATAATAAGATGGTTAGCTTTTACCACTCACCCAAAAGTGAGTGAATTTCAAGACATTGTCTCACTGCAATAGTCACAAGCTATCAGCGTGCATCTTTTAGTATTCTTTTGAATTTGCAGAAGGAGAAAATGTGCTTTCACAATAATAACAAGAAGATAGTTTATCTTTCCCACTTATCCAAAAAGCATCTTAAAGTGAATTCCGAATAAATGTTTTTGTGTAATCAAATCACACAAGATCCTCCTCTCCCCAGTATGTATTGCCAAATGCTTTTTTCAAACTTGATGTGTTACCAAGTGCGATTTAACAATATCTACAAGAATAATTTGTCTCTATTGTGCATATAGATTCTCAAGCTTGGTATTTAGAGCAAATGATAGCTCATAAAATTATTGTTTCACTCTTAGTATTAACTTAAGTGCATTTTCTTGCAAGAGCTCCCACCAAATGTAGAAGTGGCTTTTGGTAACTTGGTCTTTGAAAGTCATTTTTAAAGCATATGCAGAAAAGTTGTGAGGCATCTGCAGTTAGAATTATTAATTAATGTACCATACTGCGTTTCATGAATCGATTATGTAGAGGCAAAGTACAAGACTAAAGCTCATTCTTAGTAATCAAGCTCAAATATGAATTATTTGTGGTACCAATAGGTCACTCTTCAACTTACTTTGCTATTCCATGATTTATACCATTGTCTGCTTGTGATTTCGGCTAAGTGAGTTTAACTAGTGCTCTCATTTAGTGAGTTAAAATGTACTTCCAGATTTTCAGTCACAAAAGAAATATGCACTTCCAAAATATTTTCAAATGTAACAAGGTAACAGAACATAAAAAATTGAAGTTTCTTTTAAAAGTATTGGAGGCAATGACCTAGACTTTATCTGTCAGAGTTCTGAAGCAATTTCCGTCCACAATTAGAATTTCCAAATCCAAGTAGGTGTGGGATTTCAGATCCACGAAAGACCTATTGATGTCTTCACACAACAAAACAGCTGAAAATTTTTTATAAAAATGATTGAAGGAAAAATTATTGATAATGTCAACATATATTAACAAAACATTGAAAAAAGAATTCCAGAGCAAAATACAATCAATCTTATCACCTATTTTATTGTTCTCGATTTAAATTTTTGAAATAAACCTGGATCAAGTACAGTTAAATAATACAAACTGAAGTGCAGGTACTCTTTCTTCCGTTAAAGGTGGCATGATTTGCACTATTTTAAAAATTTGGCGAATTAAGTTAAGAAATTATGTTTGCAATAACAGTAAATGCTGCAGAAAAAACACTTAATTTGTACTTCAATTACTCAATAATGATAATTTCATTTTTTATATGCAGTTTCAAAGTATATAAGAAAATCAAAATTAAATAGCAATAATAATTTTTTTAGTGAGAAACAATGAAAAGCATTTTTGTAATAGTTTTGAGAAATTTCGGAAGGGATTTGAACCCTAAAAACAACTCTCTAAATACAGCTCTGAACTGGGCTTTGATTCTCAACCTTTTTACAACTAATGCCCAGTTTATAAGTAAAAATTTTCCAGCGTCCCCTACTGAATTTGTAAGAAGGGAAGGGGCTAATTTATGAAAAACAGATCCTTCGAGTGATTTTATTCAACCCCTCACCATTGTCTCACCCCTCCCCCCCCCCAGGGGAAGGGGGAATTGTAGTGCCCACCTTGAGAAACTGCTCTAGCAGGTTCACTTGATAGCATTGAAATGTATATTTGAATAATTATTGATACACTTGAGATATATGTGTTACTATTTTCATCACAAAGAGGCTCTGGTGGTTTTTATAATTTCACTACCAACAATTCAGATATCAAATTTCAGCATAAATTTAAAACAAATAAATAATGTCATTTACATCCATATTTTGGTTCTTCAAAAATTTTCCAGAAACAGATTGTATCTCATAAAAAGTTATTTATACTGTACAAGTTTAAATGATTTTTCCACAAATCAACTCCCATGCTGTAAATTAAAGCGTTTGTTTCAAAAAACAGTGAAACAACAAAATTTTGAACTCAAAGAAAACATTTATCATCACATTAAATTATTCAATTATGATCATAACACTTTTTACTGAAAGAAATATAGCTAAATATGCGTACAGCAGTTTAAAACATTGTAATACTTATTGAAAAATATTAAAATAAGGTTAAATTTTTTTTTTTTTTTTTTAATTTTAGAGCTTGTCGCTCAACTAGTTTTTGAAATATACTGTTCTGCTATAAATGTTAGATTTTTTTTTTTCTTTTTTTAACTTCAAATTACAAATATGTCAAATCCTAACTGCATATTAAAAGAAACAAAAATTTTGCAAGAGTTTCGGTTTTCAGCAAAGAGATATGATTTCATCTTCTAACATCCATTTTTTTTTTCTGAAGGAGTATTGTGAAAATCATGTGAAATTTTTTTTTCTTTTAGTCTCAATTTAGACTCATTTGGGTCATTCCATGTCAAATCAACCAAAAAAAAAATTATTTTAAAATTGACCATCTCAGATTTCCATGAAACTTTCAGGAATTATACTGTTTGCCATTCTAAATTCAGATCTAATTTCTTTTGGGTAATGAGTTATTAATTTTTTAAATCTTAAAAAAAACCCTTTTTTACTCATCTGTTGTGTTTAAAAATGCTACAATTTTAGTTGTAATGGGTCAATACAGTTTCTTAATAGCTCATTTTAAAGATAATTGTATGAGCTTTCATTTGACATGCAACTTGCATATTTTTCTTGAATTTTTGAAATATTTTTTTAATTTTAAATTTTAAAATTTAAATTTTTTAAAAGTTAGTGTTCTTGAAAAATTTTGAAAAAAATATATGTTTTTTATCACGGGACGCGGGAGCGTCCCGCCCCGCCAAGAAAACCAAATACAAGCCGCCAAGAAATTTCCGTCGCCAATAAAAATGTAAAAGAGCGACAAGGACTGTTTACGCGAGTAACCAAACCGGGGTTTTCACCCCTCTGTATCTCAGCCCCATAAAGATCCTTAGAGTTCATTTTTGGTATACTCAATCTCCAGCGGCCCCTGACGGCACATACTAAAGCAAAATATCCAGGACCCTCAGGGGGAGGGGTGATATATGTTATAAAATCGCTATTTTTTGCACTTTTTAAAAATTGTTTGACAGGGGTCCAGACTAAACGGTAACTCGGATTGAGCTCTGCTTTTGCACCCACATTTATTTTGTCCCAAAGCTCGGCATAGGGGTTTTTTTGACCCCCCACCCTCGTTTTTATTTCCCGTATCTTTTCTCCCCGGGGGTCTTTAGTGTTGATTTTTGGTATGAATATTCTCGATGAGACACTGAGGACATTTTCCCAAAATTTACCCCTCGGGGTCATCGCACCCCGGAGTTATTAATGCTTAAAATTGGTCCGATTTCTATCTACTAGCTCTGTTCAACATCTGAGCATTTATGTTTTCATTGTTGGGCCACGAGGAAAGAAAACTCAATGATTTATAATTTCATCTGTTGCCAGTTTCTATTTGTTAACAAATAAAATATTTGTAATTGATTTTATTGCATAAGGCTTTTAAAAGGGATCTTCAATTTAGTTCATTTTAATATGAGATCGGCAGTAAGGGTTGGGGTTTTTTTTTTTAAACTTTTAATTTAATCGTAGTATTGTTAGCAACTAGCTTTGTTTTGCGTCGGTTCGGGTGGTACATTGTGATTGATTTCAAATTTATCCTAGACTGAAGAAGATCCTTGAACTTTTGCACCAAATGCATGCCGCCAAGAAAACCACAGATGTCGGACCGCCAAGAAAAATGTTGAAGGGAAAAAAAAACATGCAAAGTAAATTTTGAAGAGAAAAAAAAAACAGGCAAAGAAATAATATTAATGCAAAAACATGTGATATCTCCCCAAAAACAACAGTGTTGTAAAAAAATCCCCCGCCAAGAAAACCTTAAATACTCAGCCTTAAAAAGTTATGATATCGAGTTTTCCCGCCAAGTTTGTGCCAAACTACAACTAACCTGTATGTATAGTTCTTTTAAATTGTTTTCAGTCCTGCCAGGCGGGAAGTTTTTACTCATTAAGCAACCACCTCACAAGACAAAGCTTCCCGCCTGACAAAACTGAAAACAATTTAAAAGAACTATACATACAGGTTAGTTGTAGTTTGGCACAAACTTGGCGGGAAAACTCGATATCATAACTTTTTAAGGCTGAGTACTTAAGGTTTTCTTGGCGGGGGATTTTTTTACAACACTGTTGTTTTTGGGGAGATTATGTTTTAGGGAATACATCCTAAAAATTTCAGAGTGGGGACATGATGGGATCAGCAGTTATAGCAAATTTTATGTCAGGGAGTGCTTCCATACGTGTTTAAACAAGCTGCTGCATGTTCTGCTGTTCTTTAGATGTTTTTAATGCATTTCATTTTCAATTTTTAATGACATTTCAATTTGAATCATAATTTTAAAATAAAATGTTACTAAATTGGAAATTGCCTCGGAAAAAACAAAAATTAAAAAAAAAAATTAAAGAAAATTACAAAAAAAGAAAGAAAATGACTTTAAAAAAGTAAAAGAAAATAATCTTAAAAAAATTGATTTTTTTTTTTTTTTTTGCAAAAAAGTCATTGCATTATTTGCTATAACTGCTGATCCCATCATGTCCCCACTCTGAAATTTTTAGGATGTATTCCCTAAAACATAATAAAAAACATATATTTTTTTCAAAATTTTGCACAAGAGTTTTCAGCAAAGAGATATGATTTTATCTTCTAAAATCAATTTTTTTTTGAAAGAGTATGGTCGAACACAGGTGACATATTTTTTTCTTTTAGTCTCAATTTAGACCAGTAGTTGGTAAAACTACATTTCTTTTGTAGCGAACAACAAATACAACTACTTTGTTAATAAATGTAGTTAACTACAACTACTACTACTTTTTAAAAAATGTAGCAACTACAAACTACTTTTGAATGTTTTCGCTACTTCGCTAGTTTTTAAATTATAAATTTAAAAAAAACATACACCGTCTGAGGATTGACCGAAAAAATTCCAAAGTGGTTTATATTAAAGAATTAACTTATTTGGACATGGAACAGGAATTTGTCTTTTTTTTTCTCTAATTTGTCCTTTTAAGAATTTTTTTACAACTTTACGAATATTCGCCGCAAGATAGGATTCAAAAGTTGAAAGAATTTAACCTCCAAATTTCTAATAATTTCTTGCCAGAGAATGTTTAGGATTAAGAAAATAATTTGTCGGAATATGAAAATTATGATGCCAATTAAACCAATGACATCAAACAGGTAGAATCTATGAAGTCAAAATGATGTATCTAAGATCAGCTCACATTTTTATAGTTCTCATTTCTCTTTGCGTCCGCTGGTGCATTTGGCCAAGCTTTGCACCTGTCAGATTCGATTAAACCAGATTTCGAAAGAAAGAAGTTTCTTTCTTTCTTTACCTCTTCTTTTTTTATTTAATTTTTTCATTTATTTATTTATTTACTTTTTCAATTACAAATTTAAAAGTAGTTTCCAGAAATCGCTACAAACTACTATTCTTTTGTATCGCGCTACTCACTACTCTCCTTTTTTTAAAAAGTAGTGCGCTGCACTATAAACTACTAAAAAATGTATCTACTACAGTAGCGCAACATGTAGCGCGCTATTTCCGACCACTGATTTAGACCCATTTTCATTCTTAAAAAAAAATCTTAAAAGATGCTCAGATGATGTTTCATTTTCGCTGCTGACGTCACATGTGGATAAGCAAGGTCACCTGTAAGGTATGTAAAGCACATATGCTTTCTTTAGTATGTATTCCATTCCCCAATGTCATTTCAACTCTGAAATGTATCAGGACAACCTAGGAAGCAGCGCCTGTTGATAAAAGATGGGAACCAATCTTCAGATCAACAGTCCCCAACAACATGCCGACGAAAGTCATGATTTGCCACTTACCGAACGGCAACCAGCCTTGACTATCTGCAAAGTCATCTGCACTGCATAGAGCTTGTCGATTTGCCCATGCATACACTGTGCTTTTCTCGCAAAGGAATGACAGACCATCGGCTCGGCTGCAGCACACTTCAACCTTACGACGATGACTTGTAGGGTCGGGATAGGCGCTACTGGACTGCATGGCATCTAATGACCACCACGTCACGGATGGACTTTGGATGAAGTTCAGAAGAAAAACTCTGAGCTTCGCGAAAATGTTTTCCTGCAATAATCACAAAGCTATGGCTTTTCTTTAGTGTATACACCAGGCCCGTCATTTGGGGGGGGGGGATCAATTGCCCCCCCCCCTGACTTTGAGAAATCAATGTATTTACATTTTAGTGGGCGTCATTTTCCAATGAAATTGCATTGCGTTTGGACCCATTGCCACCCCCTGGAAAAACTTCCAATGACCTACCTGGTGTACACTCAAATGCCGTTTCGCACATGAACTCCGAGCAAATGTTTTTCCGCAGTAATCACAAGAATGTGGCTTTTCTCCAGTATGTACCATCAAATGCAGTTTCAAGCCTCCACTCTGAGAAAACGACTTCCTGCAATATTCACAAGAATATGGCTTTTCTTTAGTGTGCACAATCAAATGTTGTTTCAAAGCTCTATTATAAGCAAATGTTTTTTCGCAATATTCACAAGAATATGGCTTTTCTTTAGTGTGTACCCTCAAATGTAGTTTCAAAGTTGCATTATGAGCAAATGTTTTTTCACAATAATCACAAGAATATGGCTTTTCTTTAGTGTGGACCCTCAAATGTCGTTTCAACTCTGTATTCTGAGCAAATGTTTTTCCGCAATAATCACAAGAATGTGTTTTTTCTTCAGTATGTACCTTCAAGTGCTGAATCAGGTTTGAATTCAGAGAAAATGATTTTCCGCAATAATCACAGGCATACAGCCTCTCTTGAGTGTGTACCTTCAAGTGCTGAATCAGGTGTGTCTTCCGATAAAATGATTTTCCGCAAGCATCACATGCATACGGCCTTTCGTCAACGTGTATCCTCAAGTGGCATTTCAGATTTGAATTCCGAGAAAATGACTTCCCGCAGAAGTCACAAGAATATGCCTTGTTTTCAGGAGGCATCCTTAAGTGTTCTTTTAAATTTGCAGATGGAAGAAAAAATTTACTTCTACAATAATCAAAGACTCTTTACCACTTATCCAAAACTGTTTTCAGGTCTGATCTTCAAGAAATTATCTCTCTACAATATTCACAAGAGTGTGCCTTCTAATTTTCAGGAGAAAATATACTTTCGCAACAACAAGAAGATAACTTCTCAATACCTCTTCCAAAAGTGTTTTCAAGTGTGAATTTCAACAAAATGTTTTTCTGCATTTGTTGCAAAAGTGTAGCCCTCCGTCAGACTGAATCCTCAAATGTTCTGTTGAATTTGCATAAGGAGACAATCTACTTTCACAAAAATAACAAGATTACTCTTTACCCAAAAGCGTTTTTATGGAGTGAATTCCAAGAAAACGACTTTCCTTAAGTGTCGCAAGACTATGTCTTTTCTTCAGCGTGTATCCTGGAGCTCTCTTTGGAATTTAGTTGGAAAAGATGTACTTTCACAATAATCATAATAAGATGATGTTTAACCTTTACCACTTACCCAGAATCGTGTTCTTAGGAGTGAATTTCAAGACATTGTCTCACTGCAAGTAATTTCCGTCCACAATGAGAATTTCCAAATCGTAGTAGGTGTGGAATTTCAAATCTACGAGACCTATCGATGTCTTCACCCAACACAAAAGCTGAAAATGTTTCCTAAAAAAGGATTTAAGGAAAAGTTATTGATAATGTCAACAGACATTAACAAAACATTGAAAAATGATAATTCCAGAGAAAAATACAATCAATTTATTCGCCTATTTTATCGTTTCGGATTTAAATTTTTGAAATAAAACTGGAGCAAGTACAGTTGAATAATACAAACTGAAGTGCAGGTACTTTTCGGTTAAAAGTATGTTACTTGGCGTATTTGAAAGATTTTGTGAATTTCTTAGTTGGCGACATTCAAAAATTTCCATTTATAAATTCTAGGGCTGTCATACACTTGTAGATGCACAGTAGGGTGAGTCGAAAAAATCGATTTTTTTATTTCGAAATCGCATTACCTCTCAAAAGTTGTGGTTTAGTATCCACAACTTGGGAAAAATAAGAAAAAAATTCTAAGTTGACGTCTTCGGTTCGCGCATGAGGCTCAAAGTTGGAAAAAATATGTTAAAAATGGAAATTTTCAAAAGGAAAAAAGAAAAAAAAATTGTAACTTTTTATAATGCAACTGCCATAAGCTGTAAATATTTTGTGCATTTTTAATCTAAAAAAATATTTTATAGCTTTTACATACGATCATTAGTTTGCACATCAGCCTTAAATTGGGCTAAAACCGCCTACAATGTCAAATTTTGAAAATATCGATTTTTTTTATTTCGAAATCGCATTACCTCTCAAAAATTGTGGTTTGGTATCCAAAATTTGGAAAAAATAATAAAAAAAAATCTAAGTTGACTCCTTCGGTTCGCGCATGAGGCTCAAAGTTGGAAAATATATGCTAAAAATGGAAATTTTCAAAAAATAATTTGAACAAAAAAAAGGTAATTGTTTTCTATCGAATCTGATTTAAATTGTTAGTAGATAACATAATTTGAACCGAAAAATATACATATAACTTTTAGAAGATACATTCTGTTTGTGCATAAGGCTCAAAATATGAAAAAAAAAAAAAAGTCAAAAACTGAACCAGAACGCACTACGTCGGCACTGTGCCGGTATATTTTTATTCTACAGCCGACTTGTCTAGGCATTACACATATTCTAGGAGACAGTTCGAAGTCCCTGCAGTCTGCACTCCCTTTGGTTGTCACTTAGTCAGCTAGACCCGCCAAACAAACAGTATCTTTAATTAGCAACTGAAAGTGGATCAAAAAGTACAGCGTGTTTATCTTTGGGTGAGTTTTTTTTTTTTTTGTAACTTTATAGCATATTTTTATGCTCAAGTTTTGTTATACTGTTCTCCGAATAATAAATAATGGAACCCCGGAAAACTTATAAACGTTTAATTGTTTGTCCGTTTTTTGGTGCACCGAAAGGGTTAAGTCAAAGTGTTTTACCCACATGTGCAGATGTGTTGTTAACTTGTTTTGAAGAAATATCGCAATCTGTAAAAGGCGAACCTTTTTCAAGGATTTCAGATTGCATATCTGCTTAAATAGAAGAAATTTACTGCAAAGCTTCTATACCAATGTACAGTGGTAATACCAATGTGCGTTCTATACCAATGTACAGATGTATAGTGTACATCTATAAGAGATTGGCTTTTTAGCACAAGAACACGAAAAATTCATTGCACACTTAAAAGAAGCAACGTCAAAAAGTTTAGACTTCGCTTAATTAACAAAATGATTGAGTTTTGTCTTGAAGTTCAATTTATCTTTATCACGACTAAATGACTTTCTCAAAGTGTAGTATTATGGTAATCCTTTATCAATTTTACAATACGTACATGACTGATCGTTGGTATAGAAGCTTTGCAGTAAATTTCTTCTATGAGCTATGCAATCTGAAATCCTTGAAAAAGGTTCGCCTTTTACAGATTGCGATTTTTCTTCAAAGCAAGCTAACAACACATCTGCACATGTGGTTAAAACACTTTGACTTAACCCTTTCGGTACACCAAAAAACGGACAAATAATTAAACGTTTAGAAGTTTTCCGGGGTTCCATTATTTATTATTCGGAGAACGGAGAACAGTATAACAAAACTTGAGCATAAAAATATGCTATAAAGTTACAAAAAAAAAACTCACCCAAAGCTAAACACGCTGCACTTTTTGATTCACTTTCAGTTGCTAATTAAAGATGCTGTTTGTTTGGCGGGTCTAGCTGACTAAGTGACAACCAAAGGGAGTGCAGACTGCAGGGACTTTGAACTGTCTCCTAGAATATGTGTAATGTCTAGAAAAGTCGGCTGTAGAACAAAAATATACCGGCACAGCGCCGACATAGTGCGTTCTGGTTCAGTTTTTGACATTTTTTTTCATATCTTGAGCCTTATGCACAAACAGAATGTATCTTCTAAAAGTTATATATAATTTTTTGGGTTCAACTTATGTTATCTACTAACAATTTAAAGCAGTTTCGATAGAAAAAAAATTACTTTTTTTTTCAAATTATTTTTTGAAAATTTCCATTTTTAGCATATATTTTCCAACTTTGAGCCTCATGCGCGAACCGAAGGAGTCAACTTAGATTTTTTATTTATTTTTCCCAAATTTTGGATACCAAACCACAACTTTTGAGAGGTAATGCGATTTCGAAATAAAAAAAATCGATATTTTCGAAATTTGACATTGTAGGCGATTTTAGCCCAATTTAAGGCTGATGTGCAAACTAAAGATCGTATGTAAAACCTATAAAATATTTTTTTAGATTAAAAATGCACAAAATATTTACAGCTTATGGTATTTGCATTATAAAAAGTTGCAGTTTATTTTTCTTTTTTCTTTTTGAAAATTTCCATTTTTAACATATTTTTTCCAACTTTGAGCCTCATGCGCGAACCGAAGACGTCAACTTAAAATTTTTTTCTTATTTTTCCCAAGTTGTGGATACTAAACCACAACTTTTGAGAGGTAATGCGATTTCGAAATAAAAAAATCGATTTTTTCGACTCACCCTAATGCACAGCCCAGTTGCTCTTAACAATTTTTCTACTGTCTCCATTGCGGAAAGTAAACAAGTCCTCAAACCAAGTGATATATCTTTTATGGAAAAGTACTGTAGTGTATTTACTGAAGTGACTGAATATATATAGGCTATATAGTTGGTTCTCCGTTTAAATACTTACTGGTTCGAAAAATGACTTTTGGCGGTTCTGAACCATCCTTCGTAGTTTAAAATAAATCTGTTTAAAGACACATATATACTACTTAAGGCCAATTTTTGCATGTCCTTGCAAGTTGTTGAATTGGGAATTAACAGCAGGGAAATGTGGGTGGCAACGTGAAATGGTAAAATATTTTTAATTTGCAGCGCCATCTATTTAACACTATTTTAACCAAATTCCTAAACATGTAGTTGATTTCAGGCAAAAAAGAAATAGCTAACTCTAAACAGATTAACGAAAAAAAATTATACAAGTTATTTTCAAAATTTGATACACAAACATATAACTTTCATGGATTATCAAAAATATTTTTTGATAGCATAAAATGATAAAATTCTTGTAATTATCATTTAAAATATTGAGAAAAAATAAGGAGCTCTAAAGTGTTGAAAGATATTTCATGCACAAGAGACAGGCAGATTCAGGCGCGGATCCACAGGGGGGGAACTGGGGGAACGTTCCCCCTCCAAAATGCCAAGGTGCCTAATAATTTTCAGAACAGAGAAAAGGAAAATAATTTCGTTTTGCAGATTCCTTTCGTTTTTATATTTGAGATTCGGCTCCCAAAAATTTTAAGTGGCAACCAAAGTTTTTGATTCATGACGTCATTATTACCCAATCGCATTTAAGGGTTTTTTGAGTTGAGTTTAGGGGGGGGGGCATTTTTAAGAGTTGGCAACCCTGGGTTTCGTGTTTAGTGCGCTTATTCTGTGCTGTACAATCCCACCACAACTATAAGAGATTTATTTGTGATAGCTACGTTTTATTTTCAAGATTTTTTTTTTGCTGATGAGAACTGTTCTGTAGCTACCTTCTTTTTCTCATGGTAAGTCTTAGTTCTTTCATTCTTTAGCTTTGCATCTTAAGGCACTATATAGCACACACAGGTGCTATTTTTTGTTTTGTTTCAGGCCCATCATAAAAATTTCCGACTCAGATGACACTATTATTGATGAAATTACTCAATCCCATTCTACCAACGCAGAAACTGAATTGTCATTGACAGAGAAGTCTCTAGGTCAAATTGTTCTTCGAGAGCTCCAGCCCTTACATCTCCCGCTTGATAAATGTGTGGGCATTGGTCAGGGTTGTCATTTCGTCCACTTTTTTGTAAAAAGTCCGGGACGCCGGAAGAAATGGACAAAATTGGACGAAATGGACAAAATGGAAGAAATGAAAGAAAAAACACATTTTTTTCATACTTTTGATGTATAAAAATGTTATGATGTACAATTAGTATCTCTCTTGCATTATCCATTTTTCAAAATAGAGTGATGGTATCATACAAAAAAGAAAGAAAAAAAGAATGGCAACTAACCCATTGATTTTTAACTAATTTTATTTGAAAGAAATAAAATATAACATAGTGAAAAAACTATTGAGTGTAATTACATTATTGTAGAGTAAACAAATAGAAAAAAAAAGTTTTTCTTTAACCCCCCGGCGATCCGGCAGTTCCAGAATTACGTGTTAAATGGACGTGATAAGACGTCCAGAACCGTCAGTGGGTTAATACATATTTTTAAAAAGAAATTAAAGAGTATTCTATAACCTTAGATATTTATTAACACAATACAATCCCTTAAAAAGTAAACTTTATATGACATTTTCTCATAAATTCTATATTTAAATTTTGTTTAAATTTATACACGTATAAATGTATATCATTTGTATTTGAAAATACGTTAGATGCTACAAGAAATATTGGTTTTAATTTTGATTCATTTGATTATTTTAGGTTATACTCTGAGGATTTAATGAATGTTGCCCCCATTGTAAAATATTTATGTACACAGCATTGTTGTATGGATATATTAATGTTATTACAGGGACATATTTCATTTCATGGCAAAATTTTCTTTCTCAAATCTTTTAAAATTTTTATTTCTACTTTTATATTTGAAGGGTCAGGGGGGAAAACCACGGTAGTCACATTTGATTCATTTTGAGAAAAACGAAATTTAAACTTTACGAACTCATAAACCTCCTCAGAAAATGTCAATAATACATAGACTACAGTGTTTTTTCACGAATATTGCACATACTAAACGAAATTACACTTATTTTTCTAACAGGTGGTAGCATCAGTTTAAATTCAACAAAAAGTGGACTACCGTGGTTTTTCCCCCTGACCCTTCATTTTATATATACACTTTTATTATTGGCAATGAAACTCTTTCACAACAAATAAACATCTTAAAATTATTTACTGCTAATGTGTGCTTTCATAAGCATTAAATCTTATTGTTAACATTCATTTATTTTATACAGATATTATATTTTTTTTTAAATATATACTTTATTTTAGTATCTGTTGTTTATTAAATATTTGTTTGTATACATAATTATGTGCTAATTTTGATAATAAAACTATTACCTTGTTGAAAAAAATCAATATTTTAAAACTACTTTTAAACTTTGGATTTTTTTTTATCAAGAACTGCCATTTTCTTTAAAGTGGACAAAATGGACAAAATGCTATTTTGTCCGGGGCGGTTTTTTCCACCCCGGACGAAATCAAACAACCCTGGCATTGGTACAGATGGTTGTTCAGTTATGACATCAGACAACAAAGGTGCTGTTAAGGAAGTACAAACAACAGCAAAAAATGCAATTATGACCCCCATGCTACAACCATAAACTTAACTTAAGTATTTCTCAATCAACAAAGGTTGCAACTGCAGAAAAAACTATCTCTAATCAAAGAAATAAATACCTTTTTTCCTTCCCCAGGCGAGTTGCGGCTTTCAATGACTATATTGCTGGAAAACTAAAGCGGCTATGCGAAACTAGGTGGGTTGAGAGGCACGATGGGGTGCTACATTTCATTGCCAACTTACCATTTATAGTTAAGGTTTTGGATGAAATTAGCGAATGGAAAGATAAAGTTTCAGCAGGAAAAGCGTCCATACTACCAGGAGCTCTGTGTGACCCTGAATTTATAGTTGGTTTATTTTGTCTCAATGACATTCTATCATGCACACTTCCTTTGAGTTTAATACTGCAAAAAGAGTCTTGACTTAGCAAAAGCTGGGGAACTTGTAAAACATTTAATTCAAGAGCTCCAACTGAGACGTTCTAATTCAGAAAAACAGTTTGCGATTATTTTTATTTTTAAATTTTTTTTCAAAAAATGTATTTTTTCCTGTGCAATTTTTGTAAAAAAATTTTTCACATTTCGCCTCAAAGGACTCAACTGTTCTGTTAAGACAAAGAATAGAGTATGACATTGGCAAAAAAAATATTTCAATATGTTGTTGGCAGAGGAAGTTATGACCGTTTGAATATCGGTAAAATATGACATTTTTCATATTTCGGCCTTACGCAACTAAAAGTACGTTGAACTTTCCTCGGTTATTTATACATTATTTTAAAGTTCCTACACTGGTCTTTCAAATGACACTACTTTTGCCGTGCCAACTGAAATGTACAAGCTGTTTTTGGACCTCAAAAACGCTAAAAAACGTCAAAAATGCCTTGTTTTGAGGGCCTTCACTGACCTTACGGCAACAACTTACCACAAATTTAACATTCATTTTGTAAAGTGTCAACCTTCTATATTCCATATATAAAAAGAAAATTGGAGTTAAACAGTTCCTGGTAAGAGTTTTGGCTCACAGCAATTTCCATGTCTTGAAAATCCGCTTAATTTTTGATGCCGCACCTTCAACTTTAGGGATCCATAAAAACTAAACAACTAAACTTTAGAGCAAAACATTCTTGATTTGGTCTTTCAATAAGATAATAAACATTTGGTAATTTTTGGGAGAAAATCTGAGAGGTCATGAATCACCTCATAATGGTAGGCGTGACAGTTTCTCAGATTCTTGCTCTTAATCACATTTGTATTTATTTTTTGTTGAATTGCTCTTTATATTTCATAGTTTCTGCTAATGTTTTTTTCTTAATTAAAAAGTTCAACAGTAAACAAACGGGGATTGAAATTATTATCTGAGAATTTGTAACGAACAAAATTTGTATTACATTTAATTCTTTATTACAAAGCACGCTGCAAAAAGAAAGAGCTTTATGTTTAAATACTTTTGAGAGTTCATTTAATATACCCCCCCCCCCAATAAGCAGTTACTACAAAAGTTCCCCTCCCAAATCCATAGTCTGGATCCGCCACTGGGCAGATTGGAGTCTATATAGCTTTGCTAATAGAATTCAACCTGAGCTTTTTACAGCATATTTTATTTATATTTAGAACAAATTCTAAAACTGCAAAATGAATTTTGATAATCGTTTTTTTAGAATTATTTAAATCAATGATTTAAGGGACAAAAAAGCATTTGATTTAAATTGTGATTAAATACAACAAATCCTGGTTGGTCACAGGTATGAATTCTCACATATCATTTCAATCTTCCAATTTGAAAAAATAGTTAGAATCAGAAGGGACGAAAATGGGCAATTCCACGTCAGATCAATCACCCTCTTGACCCGACCATCTCCGATTTTCACGTATGAAGGACACATATGTCAAGATAAGTAATTCTGAAAATTTTTAGATTTTTATTGTAAAAACTGTACGAAATACAGGTCTGAAAAAAGCGTAAAAAGTGCGAAAAAAGCGAAAAGTTGTCCAATGACCATAACTTTGCTTCTAATTACAGCAGAATAAAAACTTAAATGTTGTTGCAAAACTGAAGAATGGAGCTTTCTTTTGATATATTACATGACTTTATTGCGATAGGTTAAGGTTTCAAGGTCATTCACCGTGACTTTTGACCTTGAATATCTCAAAACATGCCCCCTTAGAATTTCTTCAAAAAAATATTTTTTATAGCTCCAACACATAGACTGTTAGTGTCGTTTCATAGTTAATTAATAATTAGAATCAATAAAAATGAAAAATAATTCACTAACTAATTAAAATAAGCCGTTAAAATGCAGAATAAACAAAAAAAAAATCGAACGAGCTATTAAATAACGTTAAAATATACTAAAATAGAATTGAATGCCAAATTGTAAAATGGTTGACGACAAATTAACTTTTAAATTTGTCTTTTATTATCTGATTTGTAGAAATGTTAGTTACCATAAAATTTGATAGATGTCGCTGGACAAGGACCACCGTTTTTATCCCAAGGATTTTGATCAAATGAAGCAGCCTGTATAAAACGCTATATAGTGAAGCCTTGGTTCAACACCACAAACACCATGCATTACATTTTAGGAACCCCTAAATACATATTCTTCTCCCTTCAAGTATTTAATTTAGATATTTTACAATCAACTTGAATTGAATAAATAAGTTCCTAATTTCATAGGTACTTTTTTTGAAACTTCTGTACTGTAAATTCTCCCAGAAAATTATCCAAAAAGGGAATTTTATCCCTCAAAAGGTTAAAAGCATTTACTAACTCCAATCATTTAAAACAGCACCCAAAAACCATATTTGGGCAATTCCACGTCAAATCAATAAAAAAAAATAAGTTTTTGACCTGATCATCTCCGATTTTCACAAAATTTGGTATGAAGGACACATATGGCAAGATAAGTAATTCGGCAAATTTTTAGATTTTTATTGTAAAAATTGTACGAAATACAGGGCTGTAAAAAGTGCGAAAAAAGCGAAAAGTTGTCACATTCTAATGACCGTAACTTTGCTCCTAATTACAGCAGAATAAAAACTTAAATGCCGTTGCAAAGCTGAAGAATGGAGCTTTCTTTTGATATATTACATGACTTTATTGCGATAGGTTAAGATTTCAAGATCATTCACTGTGACTTTTGACCTTGAATATCTCAAAACGCGCCCCCTTAGAATTTCTTCAAAAAAATATATTTTATAGCTCCAACACTATACTTCCATTATACCAAAACTTGGGCTGCCACCGCAATGGCAAGGTACTCAAAAAAAAAATCAGGAATGTTTACATTAGGAACTCCATATGTCAAGTCAGTCATTTTCTCGACATCTCCATTTTCGGTTTTAATGAAATTTGGTGTGAAGGACACATACAGCAAGATAAGTAATCCTGCAAATTTCTTTATTTGTATTGTAGAAATTGAGAAAATATACATTACTGTAAAAAAACGTTAAAAAGTGCAAAAAAACACGAAAACTTTTAACATGCAAACGCTTGTAACTTCCCTTCTAATTACAATAGAGTAAACGTTCAAAAACCAATGTAAAGAAAAAGAATAAAGCTTTCTATTGATATACTACATCACTTTTTAAAGAAAGGTTATGGTTGAATATCTTAAAAGACACCACCTTAGAATTTCTTGGGAGAAAAAGTATTTTATAGCTCTAACACTATTCTTCCACTGAACCAAAACTTAAGCTGGCACCACAATAAAGAAGTACAACTAAGACAGTTAACATATTTTCTTTAAAAATGTTTTACATGACTTCTCTCCTACTATAATTTTTTTATGTTATTCCTGAAATATGTATATTTTCACAAATGAACAGGTTTCTCAAATAAGGACTAGAATGTAAAAACAATTTTATTTGATAAACATAATTTTTATCTGTAATTAGTAACAAATCTTGGAAATCAAAAATTACAAGTTTTAGCCAACGACAAAGCTTTCCGTATAGAGGCAGTTTTTTTTAACAACCAATGTTATAAATTCTGCCTCAACATTAATAAAATTATCTGTTAAAGCTCTATAATAACTAATTAAGTAGCCTCGAATTATTTTAAGAAAAAAAATGAGTTATCATTTCATTACTCACCAGAAATTCTAATTACAAGACTTTAATGTAATCCCTCGAAAAAGAAAAAGAAGGAAGGCCTGGCTCCACAGTGGATAGGCATTGTACAGTTAACAGGTATATACATCCTGCTTACAGTTCTGCAGATATATTTTGATAATTTTAAGTTTTCCACATCTTATTGGCTAATATTGTGTCACCTTTGAAAATATTTTTAATACCTACACGTACTGGAGCTCTTTAGTTAATAACATTTCAGACCTCAAGAAAGTGAGGCCATCTTTTCGGTGACTATCTCCATTTCTCTTTGCTCGATAGTATATGTCAGACCACTTTCAGTTTGTAAGTCAACCTTCGCAACTACTGATGTTTTGTCCATTTCCAAAATATCTGGCTTCTGTGGGTACGAGAATGACTCAGATGGTTCATGTAGGTGCAAAAAACTTACTTTGACATTTTCTATAAGAATATTCACATCCAAAACGCAGCCAGTCCACCAATGCTTGTCACCGTAATTGTCATTGGCTAAACCTTGCAGTTTTTTATTTCCAAGATTTGTTATTAATTACAGATAAAAAATTATGTTTATCAAATAAAATTGTTTTTACATTCTAGTCCTTATTTGAGAAACCTGTTCATTTGTGAAAATATACATATTTCAGGAATAACACATAAAAAAAATAAAGTAGGAGAGAACATTTAAGAAAAATATGTAAACTGTCTTAATTGGACTTTTTTATTGTGGTGCCAGCTTAAGTTTTGGTTCAGTGGAAGAATAGTGTTAGGGCTATAAAATACTTTTTCCCCCACGAAATTCTAAGGTGGTGTCTTTTAAGATATTCAACATAACCTTTCTTTAAAAAAGTGATGTAGTATATCAATAGAAAGCTTTATTCTTTTTCTTTACATTGGTTTTTGAACGTTTATTCTACTGTAATTAGAAGGGAAGTTACAAGCGTTTGCATGTTACAAGTTTTCGTGTTTTTTTTTGCACTTTTTAACGTTTTTTTTAGAGTAATGTATTTTGCGCAATTTCTACAATACAAATAAAGAAATTTGCAGGATTACATATCTTGCTGTATGTGTCCTTCACACCAAATTTCATTAAAATCGAAAATGGTGATGTTGAGAAAATGACTGACTTGACATACGGAGTTCCTAATGTAAAACATGTAAACATTCCTGATTTTTTTGAGTACCTTGCCATTGCGGTGCCAGCCTAAGTTTTGGAAAAGTGGAAGTATAGTATTGGAGCTATAAAATATATTTTCTTGAAGAAATTCTAAGGGGGCGTGTTTTGAGATATTCAAGGTCAAAAGTCACGGTGAATGACCTTGAAATCTTAACCTATCGTAATAAAGTCATGTAATATATCAAAAGAAAGCTCCATTCTTCAGCTTTGCAACAGCATTTAAGTTTTTATTCTGCTGTAATTAGGAGCAAAGTTACGGTCATTAGAATGTGACAACTTTTCGCTTTTTTCGCACTTTTTACAGCCCTGTATTTCGTACAATTTTTACAATAAAAATCTAAAAATTTGCCGAATTACTTATCTTGCCATATGTGTCCTTCATACCAAATTTTGTGAAAATCGGAGATGGTCAGGTCAAAAACTTATTTTTTTTTATTGATTTGACGTGGAATTGCCCAAATATGGTTTTTGAATGTTGTTTTAAATGATTGGAGTTAGTAAATGCTTTTAACCTTTTGAGCGATAAAATTCCCTTTTTGGATAATTTCTGGGAGAATTTACAGTACAGAAGTTTAAAAAAAAGTACCTATGAAATTAGGAACTTATTTATTCAATTCAAGTTGATTGTAAAATCTAAATTAAACACTTGAAGGGAGAAGAATATGTATTTAGGGGTTCCTAAAATGTAATGCATGGTGTTTGTGGTGTTGAACCAAGGCTTCACTATATAGCGTTTTATACAGGCTGCTTCATTTGATCAAAATCCTTGGGATAAAAATGGTGGTCCTTGTCCAGTGACATCTATCAAATTTTATGGTAACTAACATTTCTACAAATCAGATAATAAAAGACAAATTTAAAAGTTAATTTGTTGTCAACCATTTTACAATTTGGCATTCAATTCCATTTTAGTATATTTTAACGTTATTTAATAGCTCGTTCGATTTGTTGGTTTATTCTGCATTTTAACGGCTTATTTTAATTAGTTAGTGAATTATTTTTCATTTTAATTGATTCTAATTATTAATTAACTATGAAACGACACTAACACAGCAGAGCGATAAATGGCGATTCTGTTCGCTAAGCGAGCTAATACTACCAACGGGTTGCCATAGAACTTTTTAGTAAATTTCATTCTGGGGCATTAAAATGAAATGTCTCGACGAATAGATTCACCATTTATCGCTATCATGGGTCAACGCTATCAAAATGAACATCTGAGCTTTTGAGTAGCAATTAAGATCGTGTGAGCAACAATAATGAAACAAAATAGTAAATAGAACAATATTATTTCATTGATACATTTTTATTTATCGGCTGCGAATTTAAGCATATATTTTATTAATGCAGAGATGTCAAAATCGAAAGCCATTGCTATATGTTGTTAATTCGAAGAAAGTAAACAGATGAATGAATGTCGTATGACTGAATCATAAGTTGTGACCAACTTTACCTGAAAGGGGAATTTATTTCCCCTAAAAAGCAGTACTAATAAGGCCTTTGGCATCAATTCACTCTGTACTCCACTTCAGTTAACTATTATTAATATTTTTTAACCCTTAAAGATAGGATAAACATCACTTTTTACAGCAGAAACAATATGCTAATAAATGTAAACAAACATTTGGGTGGTCCTTGTTTAGCGCTCTCTAGCGGGCAAATCTTTACCATTGATGTTTTGAGTAATGAAGCAGCCTGTATAAAACACTATCTAGTGAAGCCTTGGTTGAACACAATAGATTATCTCGCCAGTACACAAGGCCGTCTTAAAGCTTCATTGGAGGCCTTGGGAACATTAGATTAATAGACTATGACATTGATAGAGCACTATTTTGTTAGAACAGACAAAGAAAGTACATAAGTAAGGTTCAAGATTAATTTTTATTTTTTTACTGTCACATTAAATTATTATATAACATAATATAACCCACAATAGTGGCTCTTATAGCACTTTCAATCATCAGTGTTTGATTTTTTCAAAATAAATATTTTCTTCGGTGATAAGTATCGATTATTGCTTGGGGATCTGGAAGGAGCTTGGGGCCCTTATCAATCATGAGGCTCTGGGCACGTGTTCAGAGTGACCAGTTGGCAAGAAGGGCCTGCCAGTAGGAACTTCCATACCATTTCAAGAATTTGCAAAGTTAATCAAGAGAAAAAATGTTTTCAAGCAAGATTCACAAACAGGGTTTTTCATCAATATGAACGCTTACATGTCGTTTCAATTAAGCAAATTTGGTAAATGCTGCCGAACAATATCCACACACATGGGGTTTCTCCCCAGCGTGGACCCTCCTATGCCGTTTCAAATTGGCAGATTTAACGAACGCTGTCGAACAATGTTCACATACGTAGGGCTTCTCCCCAGTGTGGGTCCTCGTATGCTGTTTCAAATTCGCAGAGTCGGAAAATTTCCTTGAACAATATTCACACGAGTACGGTTTTAAGCCGGAATGGAGTCTAATGTGTTCCCAGAAGCAGAAATTTTCTAGCCAGTCTGCGACACCGATTCGGGCAGTTGGAAATAATCTGCAGCATTTTTATTAGTTTACTCTTTTTTTTTTTTTTTAAATTCAAATTAAGGAGTATTTAAGGACTTTTTAACACATTCGCTACCGATAAGTTGTCCCTTTGCAAAATCTCTCAGAAAACACCAGTTAAACTATACTGATTGAAGAGAAGAAACACAACGTTCTTAACATCGTGCGCTTTTAAGGAGTCGGAAATCTTTTTTAACCAACCATAAATATTTAAATAATCGATTTAGAAAATTCTATTGATTACTGACATACCACACCAAATTGTCTTCACTGAATTGCAAATAGAGTCCACGTCTGATATAACGAGTCGTTATACCAGACCACAGCCAACAAGATCCATTATAAAAATAGCAAAAAAATGAGTGAAAATGACCTGTAAAGTTTTTTTTTTTTTAATTTTTAAAATAACACTTTAATACGGTGTTACCCTTTTAATACCCTTCAACGCATTTTTTTACTGTCTACTGCCCTTCTATTCTTATTAGGAAACGATTTTGCTCATTTCTCAAAATTTTAAATATTTATTTTTCGCGATTGTAAATGAAATATTGAACTCATAGACTACTGTTTGGGCTTGAATTAAAGCTGATTAAATGTACTGTAATTACATGACCATTTTTTGTCTTGTAGAATAGGAATTTATGTCGATATTTGGTCCAAAATATGATAGAAGCATAATTTTTTCACTTTTCGCAAAAGAACTCCATTTTTCGAAGTGCGATATATCCTAAACTATATGTCTTACAGAACTCCACTTAAGCTTAAATTGTCGCAAATTTAGTGTTCTTTAAAATGGGTATTCACGTGTATCATCAAAAGTTGCATAGTTTAGGAGTTATAAAGGAAAACTTGAAAAATGTCCGAAAATTTCCAGTTTTTCGCGAGTTTCGCAGCGAGCATAGGTTTTAGAAAGGTGCAAACTTATATTTACACTACCCTAAGGGACCCAAACAACATATTAAAAATTCAGAACTACATCGCGATTTGCGATTTTAATGTCTAATTTGACTGGACTATATAGCAAAATTGTGTTCCTAAAGGTATTTAAATATTTTCCTATGAGTCCTTAAAAAAAATTGGGAGCCCTTAAAAAGTCCTTAATTTTCATTTTTAAAAATAAGTATGAACCCTGAACGACCACGACCGTCTCCCTCCCAAAGAAAAGGTCTTTATAACGAGGAGTAGTCGCTAGTAGATTAATAGTGTATGAGAATAACGCTGGGGCCTTTCCCATGGCTGCTTATAATAGGATGGTAATGTAAAATGTATAATGAAAGTACAAAACATGGAATAACTTCGTTTGTTTTGACGATGAACAGCATCACAGTTTGGCTGACCAAAGACATATATTTTCTCCCAATTTTCGTTGAGCTGTATTTGATTTTCCTTCCCCTTCTTTTGAAAATTATCTGCAGATCGCTGAAAAATCTGCGACGTACGTCTCGCGTCTCGCATTTTCTGCTCCTGGGAATGTGTTTCGTGAAATTCTCATTATTGGTAAACGTTTTTGAACAGTATTCACATGAATATGGCTTTTCACCAGTATGGGTTCTTACATGCTGCCTCAAAACTGTATGTTGAGCAAATACTTTTGAACAATAGTTACATGCATAGGGTTTCTCGCCCGTATGGACTCGCGTATGTTGTTTCAAAGCTCTGGATTGATCAAATGTTTTTGAGCAATACTCACATGAATGAGGTTTTTCACCAGTATGGGCTCTGATGTGTTCCTTTAAACTCATAGAGTTAGTGAAGGTTTTTAAACAGTAATCACAGGAATAGGGTGCCTCGGTAGTATGGGTCCGCATGTGCTTTTTGAAATTCGACGAGTTGGCAAACTTTCTCGAACAGCACTCGCACGAATAGGGTTTCTCACCAGTATGAATTCTTGCATGTTTCTTTAAATCAGCAGAGTTTGAAAATCTTTTTGAGCAACTTTCACACTCATATGGCCTCTCACCAGTGTGCACCCTCACATGCCTTTTCAGTTCTGAAATTCAAGAAAACTTACTGGTACAACTGTCACACGAATACGCCTTCTCATTCGTATGGATTTTCAGATGTGCTTTGAAGTGTCCTCCATGAGCAAATGCCTTGCCGCAATAGTCACACTCATAGGGTCTCTCACCAGTGTGAATCCTCATGTGCTGTTGCAAGTTTGAAAGACGAGAGAATGATTTTGAACAATGCTTACACGAATGCTGTTTTTCACCAGTATGGGCGCCCATATGAACTTTTAAACTCGTAGAGTTAGCAAAGGTTTTCAAACAACAATCGCAGGAGTAAGGTGTCTCACCAGTATGGGTCCTCATGTGCCTTTTGAAATTCGACGAGTCGGGAAACTCTCTCGAGCAGCACTCACACAAGTAGGGTTTCTCATCAGTATGGACTCTTTTATGTTTCTGTAAACTTGAAACTTGAGAAAAAGACTTCACACAAGTATCACACAAATAGGGTTTTTCACCAGTATGGGTTCTGACGTGTTGTCTCAAATTTGCAGGATCAATAAATACCTTCACACAATTTTCACACGAATAGGGATTTTCACCAGTATGAATTCTCACATGTTTTTTTAAGTCTCCTGGGTTTGAAAAGTTCCTTGAACAATGTTGGCACGAATAGAGTATCTCAATAGAATAAGCTCTCATACGCTGTTGCAAGTTTGCAGCACGAGAAAACACCGTTGGACAGATTTCGCATGGAAACGGTTTTGCCTCAGCATGGACCCCATCATGTGTCTCTAACTGAGAAGAGTCGGAGAGTGCTTCTGAACCATTTTCTTGCAAATGTTGATCTTTGTCAGCATGGACTCCATCATGTATCTCCAACTGAGAAGAGTCAGAGAGTGATTCTGAACCATTTTCTTGCAAATGTTGCTCTTTGCCAACATGGTCCCCATCATGTGTCTCCAACTGAGAAGAGTCAGAGAGTGCCTCTGAACCATTTTCTTGCAAATGTTGCTCTTTGCCAGCATGGACCCCATCATGTATCTCTAACTGAGAAGAGTCGGAGAGTGCTTCTGAACCATTTTCTTGCAAATGTTGCTCTTTGCTAACATGAACTCCAGACATGTATTTGGGACCATATTGTGTACCTGCAATAGAAATTTGAAAGCATTTCGTTGAGTAGTTTTCTTTTTATTCATATATTTGCATTTTGTCTAAACTTTTGCATCGCAGTGTAGTAAGAAACCTGAAGGCCCGTTTGGGGGGGGGGGGGGGGGGGGGCGAAGACCCCACAAAGCCATTGTTTCCCTCCGTTTCACTTTGTGAGTTGGGTCAGAAAAGTGTGACCGCTGCCCTAGGAGAGATGCTGAGTAATCAGCGTCCCCCCCTCAAGAAAGAAACAGTTCTAGCTGTGATCCAAAACGGCCGGCCCTGTGAGAACCTAGGAGGATGGTGAGAGCGGCCGGCCTGACTTTTTTTTTCGAAATAATTTTTTTTGATTAAAAAATAAATAAATATAGAAAGAAAACGGCCCAGAGTAGATGCGGCCCATGTGGAATTTTCCACATCTTCCACATGGCCAGTTCGCCCCTGGATGCAGGCCATTCCTAGCAATCCAATCGCGCTTGCATTCACTCCACACATCCACGAACCTGATACTGCTCTTTTGGCAAATATCCCTAAGTAACAGGTTCATATACCTAGCCCGTTGGCTAAGGCAACTCCTATTTACTCCATACCTGGGAAGCAAACCAACCACTTGGACGTTTGTCGAACTGTTGGTTGCTTTGTCCAACAGGCAATTGAAATCCCTCGAAAACTCCTCGTTAGTACTGTGGCCAACATCATTTGTGCCCACCCACAAAGTAACCGAATCCTCCTTATTAAAAAGTCCCTTCCTCTCGGCAATCTTATTTACATCCCTAACCCAAGCCCCTGGCAAACAACACCTAGCTACCTTACATTTAACCCTCCCAATTGTATTCCCCACCTCCTGAACCATGGAATCCCCCAAATTATCCCCTGTCCGCGTTAAAACAATTCAGTTTTTCAAAACACAGTAATGATAGCATTTTATATAATTTTTACGCTAATTTTATGATTACTTATTGTAATTTTCAGATTTAGAGGTTCATTTGCAATGAACAGGGTCGTCATTTCAAGTTTTTCCAGGGGGGGGGGAGGCAAAGGGTCCAAACACAATGCAATTTTTCCGGAAAACATCAAAAAACACGCCCACTTATATGTAAATACATTGATTTCTCAAAGCCAGGGGGGGTGGCAATTGACCCCCCCCCCCTAAATGACGGGCCTGGCAATGAAGCAGCTTTACGTTTAAATATTTTATCTTAAAGGTTAATTTACAATCTTTAAGTGTGATTGGTTACTTAAATCATAATAAAATCTTAGAAATAACTTTTGTAAAAGTTATTTAATACGAAATAGTTTTATTTTTATAAAGAGAATATTTAAAAATATATAGCTTCTCTGTTCTTATAAGTTTTTTCCCAAAGTTTTACCGTTCCTCGTATTGAGAAACTGATTTCGAGTATATATCACCCTTTCACAAAAACAAAGTGCACCTTTAACCCTTCATTGAACAATTTATTATTTAAAAATAATTCTTTTATTTTTTTTTCTTAAAAAACATAGAATATTTTTAATGCAAACTTATTAGCAAAATTTTACAAACACTTTTATTTTAAAGCAAATTAGAAAAGAGGGAAATATATTTTTGGCAAAAAATAAATAAATAAATCTAATACCTTTAAACGAGCAATTCTTGTATATATATTTATTTATTTATTTTTCGGATCTCGAAAACGGCTCTAACGATTTCGATAAAATTTTGTATTTAGATAGAGTTCTGGTGTCTGAGGTCATCTACGTCGGCGTTTTTTCTGTAAAAACGCGAGTTTTCACAAAAAACCCCCTTTTTTTGTGCCTTCATTGAAAGTTTGAGAAGCTTTTATTTCGCCATTTTCTTTATGATTACTTTCATTGTTACTGTTCCCGTGGCGACCTCGTTTTGTTATAACAATTGGATTTCATATTTAGGGCCGAATTCAAGTGAAACACCATTGCAATCACTTTGAGGCGATTGCAATAGACCAAAATTGCAATCGCTACTGGAAGTCGAATTACCATAGAATCGCATCTTGTAGCGATTGTAACGTTTCACTTGAATCCAAATTTGGGAATTTACGATTGCAATGGTGAGTTGCGATCGTCCGTGTTTCACTTGAATTCCGGCCTTAATCATATCAGTGCAAGTTCAAATTATGGTATTTGGCAGCGTTAAATTGTTATTGTTTTTGAAATGTTAAAGCAAGGCTTCACTAAATAAGCTGTTTCATTTATTCAAAAGCCATGGAATAAAAGCAGTGGTTATTGTCCACCGACATCTATTGAATTTTATGGTCACTTACATTATATAAAAATCAGATTACTTTTTACTTTTCAAGTGCGATTTCAAAATTAAGTATAAAAGTGTTATAGTTAGTTTTAAAATACTTTTTTTCCTCGTCAAGAGTGTTTAGTAAGATATTTCAGGTAAAAAATCAATAAATATGAAACGCATTCTTAAAATATTAAGTTTCGAAACAAAATTACATTTAATATCTTTAGACGAGAAATTCTTGCAATATATTTTGGATCTCGAAAACGGCTCTAATGATTTTGATAAAATTTTGCATTTAGATAAAGTTTTGGTTTTTGAGTCCAGCTACATCGGCGTTTTTTCTGTAAAAACGCAAGTTTTCACAAAAAATCCCATTTTTCGTGCTTTCATTAAAAGTTTGACGAGCTTTCTTTAGCCATTTTCTTTATGATTTCTCTTATTGTTACTGTTTCATAGCAACCACGCTTTATTATAACAATGAATTTCATATTTAATCACATCAGCACAAATTAAAATTTTTATGGTATTTGGCAAACGA
>JAXGGA010007412.1:0-62868 GCA_038373865.1 Uloborus plumipes
GTTTAAAAAATATTAAATATGAATTCGCTGATGCTCGTGCCCCCATTTAAACTTACCACCTCTTTCTAAAACAGCGGGCCTCATCACAGATTGAGAAATACTGATACTAAAAATTTTTTAATATAGTCCTTTCTTTTATTATGTTTCTAATAAGCTTAAAAGAATTATTTGACAATTTTTTACACTTCATTTAAGTTGGCTATAATTTGAACTTTTTTTTTCACTTCTTAAACTATAAAATGTCTTAAATACTAATTTAATATTGTTTTAATATTGAATTACTCACAACTATTCCCCACTTAAGCTGGGAAAATAAGGAAGGTACTACCCGAGAAATTACTTGGCAACTTTCATCATTTTGAGATAATACAATTTATGGAATGATCGCTAAGAATATTTTTCAAGTGCCGTAAATGATGATGAATTTGATACCCAAAAAAGTTCCCGCTTGGCGAAACTTACCATGCTTAACAGAGACTAATCTTTTTTAGTTATTTTCAATTTAAGCGAAATTCTAGTTTCTGCTAATGGCCTTTTTATTTACTTGATTTATTTTTAATTTTAGTTAGGATTTATTTTTTAGTTTTTGTGAAATGTTATGAGAGATAACTATTTAGTCGAACATGCTAAATAGGCAAAAAAATTACCACCATTGTTTTCATTTTGGTAGTATTTAATATCTTACCAAATATATTTAAAAGCGCTCACACTTTTTTGCTTCTTGTTTCAAAAACTTTGTTATGCCTTCATTGCATTTAGATCGCAAAATAATAATAGCAATAATAGTAATAATAATAATAATAATAATCCAGCCCTTCGGAACGATAGTTCCAAAGCAGTAGACAGCTCGCAAAGATTTAAGTTAAAGATAGTAGACAGCTCGTAAAGATCTCTGCTCTTGGTAATGCTATTAAAATATTTCAATAACTGAGATCTTTGGTAGGCACTTTTCAGTTACAGGCAAAAATTAAAATTTTACCCAGATAGCACAAATAACCTTTAAGTGTTTTATAAACGTTTTTAAGCGGTTGTTACAACGTTAATAACCATTTTACAACCTTTAAAAAACAAACTGTGCTACTTGGGTAAGCTTGCATCGTCGCCACGGTTTCCCCTTTTCCTCCTATTTTGCATTTTAATTTAGATTTCAACAATAGGAGAGCTTCTAAAGTTGATTTGGTGAATTTTTTAAAAGGAATTCTCACATTATACTTAGTGGCTTTTTTTTAGTTGGCGCATTTTTTTACTTTCAACTATTAATCCTATGTGGAAAATTAGAAACAGAAAGACGGGAGAATTTTAGCGATTGTAAATCTGGCCGAAGATTTGGGTATCTCTCCCTGTTGGTGTCAAATCTTTATCGACAATTCATGAGCGAGGGAAATCTTTCCCTCGCAAAAGTAAACTAAATGTCACTAAAACCAAATTATTATCGCCGAAAATTTGACAACCGAGCCAGATTCCCAATTATCGAATTATTCCCTTTTTCCGAGGCATGTTAATCATATGTGTAAAATTAGACACAAAAAGAACATTAACCTTTGATGATATGCAAATAAAATAGAAATTTCAAGAAGTAAATTAATAAATTTGTATGAAAGTACTTATTAGAAAAATTGCGTATACAAAGTTAACTGCTTCTTATCCAAACACTGTAAAATGTACTTTTGCAAATTTTGAAGGATTTTTTTTTCATAAATAATCCTAGAAAATGAAATAATAGAGAGGAAAACTTATTTCTCTAAAACCAATATAAGTTTCAGGAAATCAAAAAAAGAAGTAATCATCTGAAGAAGTGAATACAATAAAGCTGAAAATGAAATAAAATTACTTATTTGAAAACAAAACAATGTGCGTGCACGGAAGAAATCTGCAGTTGATTTCACTTCAGTTACAAAAACTGCTCCTTTGGAGTACGAAAACATGTTTTTAATTACCTAATTTTAATTAAATTTTACAAAATCTGGAGTGAATTTAAAAATTTCGGCTACGACTTGCACATCATCAGTATGAGGATTTTAATTTTGTGTCAATTTTCATAATCGTAGTTGCGTTAATTTTCCAGGAGAGCGTTTGACCCGCGACTCATGACGTCATCAAACTTTGATTTTATATATATAGATTGCTTTTACCAAATTTCATAAAGAAACAAGAAGTTCTGTCGAGAACTAAACGAGCCTGCTTCACTCGAAAACGCGTTATCGAGTGAAGCCTTAGTTGTTACAATATTCCATTCCTCCTTTGAGATAAACGTAGGGGGGTCAATCCATGTCAAATCACCCAGGAAAACGGGATTTTGTAACCCATGTCCTCGGATTTTGATAAAACTTGGTGTATTTAATATTTTTATGGTGGTAAGTGACCATATGAATTCTTTTGCCTATATGTGATCTGGTTTTTGTTTTACAGGCCGTCAAATTTTTCAAAAAATCGCATTTTCTGTCAACCGCTAAGCCTAATCTGCATGTATACGTATCTCTTTAGTAAATTGTGACGGGTGCAGAAATCTTTCAATATTTCCAAAAATTCTCAGATATGTTGCTGAAAGTATGAGGATTTAATAAAAAAATACTTGAAATTTATATAATATAATTTTGTTTGAATAAAATTTGAATAAACTACGACAAGCATTTTTTTTCTTATGCAAAACATGAGGTTACTTAAGTGGCATTTCACGAAAAGGCGGAGGTCCTATTCAATAATGGAAGCATTCAAAATGAGCCTGAAGGTGTATTCTATCATTGCCAAGAATAAAATTAGTGGTTTTTTTCGTTTTCTTGTTGCTGTTGCACAATATACACATTTCAGTATCAAAATTTTTGAAAAAAAGTTCTAGTCATTTTCCTAACCTAAATTTCACTGAAAAGCAAACATAATTTTATTTTTAAGCATATTTACAGCCCTATTATGCTATTTAAAAATCATCTTAATCCTTTATTAAGCAGAAAGGAAAGTGAGAAATAATTTGTGACTCCCAAATTCAGTTGTCAAGTTCAGCAAAATATCAGATGCAGAAAAAAGATGTGCAAAATATGAATTCACTTTAGTAGCTTTTTATGAAGAGGCGGAGGTCATATTCAATATTAGAAGCATTTGAAATAAACCTAAAGGTGTGTTCTATCATTGCAAAGAACAGAAATAGTGGCTTTTTTCGTTTTTTTTTTCCCTAACTTAATTTTCGATATTTTTTGTGTAAAAGAAGCATAGCTCATGCTTTTGTAGCATAAAAACGTATTATATTTATTTTTAATGATTTATAATTGTATTGAATGTGCAAAGAAGAGATAGGATAGCACAATCTTTGAAGAAAAAATAACAATGAAAAATATGAGTTTCCGAATATTATCGGATTGTTTGTCTTTGAAGTGTTTGTGTGATCCTATTTTTAGCAAATTTTAGGAACATACTGTTTGATATTTTAACGCTCGACTTTCCTTGCATTTACGACGTCGGACAGTACTTGTTGAAGTCACGTTATCATGAAATATTCGGAATACTTATTTTGTACATATTCAATCTCCTTTTGAAGAGAATAGTAACATCTTCCAGAATCTTATATTACAGGCCGTTTGACGTAGATATTTCATCTAACATCTTACCATTTTTTGGTTATAGTAAAGAAAATAGTCCTTTCTTAGGTAAAATATAGTCTTGCTTCAAGTCCAGCATAGTCACTTACTTGAAAAATTTCAATTTTTTTCTTTTAAACTCCAATAGCAAGTGTCGAAAGCTGTATTTGCTCTTAACTGGATGCTGAAATTTCTAGTTTATTTTTATTGAATTATAACTGTCCGGGGCTCTAGCTTTTTAATTATCTCTTATTATTATTTATCAGCGCAAACCAACCTTCCTGATAAGCGAATCCAATGAAAAACAAACAAACCAAAACAGAAAACCCACTCGCATTCTTTATCCCTCTTATCACTATGACCCATATTTTGCTAAAATAAGAAGAGACCTGATATATGCGCAAATGCAAGGAAGGTTGAGCGTTAAAATATCAAACAGTATATTCCTTAAATTTGCTGAAAACAGGATCAAACAAACACTTCAAAGACAAACAATCCGATAATATTCAGAAACTCACATTTTTAATTATTGTTTTTACTTTAAAGATTGTGCTATCCTATCTCTTCTTCGCATATTCAATAGAATTACAATTCATTAAAACTAAATATAATACGTTTTTATGCTACAAAAGCATGCACAATGCTTCTTTTACGCAAAAAATATTGAAAATTAAGTTAGGAAAATGACTAGAACTTTTTTCAAAAATGTTGGTACTGAAATGTGTATATTGTGCAATAGCAACAAGAAAACGAAAAAAAGCCACTAATTTTATGCTTTGCAATGATAGAACACACCTTTAGGTTTATTTCGAATGCTTCTATTATTGAATATGACCTCCGCCTCTTCATAAAAAGCTACTAAAGTAAATTCATGTTTTGCACATCTTTTTTCTGCATCTGATATTTTGCTGAACTTAACAACTGAATTTGGGAGTCATAAATTATTTCTAACTTTTCTTTCTGCTTAATAAGGGATTAAGATGATTTTTAAGTAGCATAATAGGACTGTAAATACACATAAAAATAAAGGTATGTTTGCTTTTCAGTGAAATTTAGGTTAGGAAAATGACTAGAACTTTTTTTCAAAAATTTTGATACTGAAATGTGTATATTGTGCAACAGCAACAAGAAAACGAAAAAAACCACTAATTTTATTCTTGGCAATGATAGAACACACCTTCAGGCTCATTTCGAATGCTTCCATTATTGAATAGGACCTCCGCCTTTTCGTGAAATGCCACTTAAGTAACCTCATGTTTTGCACAAGAAAAAAAATTATTGTCGTAGTTTATTCAAATTTTATTCAAACAAAATTATATTATATAAATTTCAAGTATTTTTTTATTAAATCCTCATACTTTCAGCAACATATCTGAGAATTTTTGGAAATATTGAAAGATTTCTGCACCCGTCACAATTTACTGAAGAGATACGTATACATGCAGATTAGGCTTAGCGGTTGAGAGAAAATGCGATTTTTTGAAAAGTTTGACGACCTGTAAAACAAAAACCAGATCACATATGGGCAAAAGAATTCATATGGTTACTTACCACCATAAAAATATTAAATACACTAAGTTTTATCAAAATCCGAGGACATGGGTTACATGACCGGGTGAACTGACGTGGAATGACCCAGGGTTCACACAGTTTGTGATGTTAACATAACACAGGCCTACAAAAAAAAAAAAAAAAAATTTTAGCACCTAGGATTTTTGAGCAGGTTTTAATTATATTTTTATTGCTGAATCTGAATATGCAAGTAATTTTCTGTATCAGCTCTAGATTTTTAGATAAATTCGTTTATCTATCAATGCTTTTTTTCTATGTAATACGCTCAAGTATGAGTGATGTAAAATTTATACAGGGACATATTTTTGTATATTTTCCTTATTGTCTGTCTTATTTTGAAACCAATTAAATTTAAAATTATAATATTTATGAAATAACTAATTATTATTTAAAAAAATAATTATTATTTTAATTTATCTATATGTATAAAAATGAATATATGGGCAATTCCAGGCAACATGGGAACTCGGTGTTAAAAAAAAAATGTTGAAAAATTATTTTAATTTTTTTTTGTACGTTCTCTATATTGATTGAAGTTTACAAATTAGAATAAGGTAACTTCAGTCGAATCATTTTCTTTTTGTAAGAGAACTTGTTATATGAGCTCACAATCTTGTGAAAGTCTCTCTCTGCTAGACACAATTTTAAACGAGCATATTTTATTGGTTTAGAATGTTTCCACAATTTAATTGCATTTTTTCCTGGCAGATTTATTCGATAAGAAAACAATTATTAATAGTACATTTTGAAATTTATTCTTAAAATAATTTTTTTAAGTAGTTTTTAAACCATTAAATTTTGTGTAACGTGAGTCACGAAAACTTAATTTTTTTAATATTTCCAAATTTTATAGCTTATAAATGAAATTTTTTTTCCTGTTTCTCCTACTCATGTATATTACAAAAAAGAAATTATCGGCCAATTTAGAGTTTTTTGCTTTTTTATTCAAAAAATAAGGATGTTTATTTTGTAACGTGAGTCACGCGAAAAGTGAGTTACAGCCAATATAAGCTAATATTAACTTCTTAAAAGTATTTAATGTGCCCTAATGGTATTTTAGGGTCTAAAGGGAGGGTTAGCACTTGTACACACCTATATATAATTAATAATACTGATGAAATTAAATTATAAATAGCGTAATTTTAATTCTTTTAGTGTTTTATAATCTTTCAATTAGTGCACCGGGTCCCTGTTTTGGCCCTCAGCTTTCCAATGTGTAGCATGTGTTTATGCATGCACATATTTTTCTTCCGTACCTAAGAAAGGTTTTTCATTCCAGTAAAAGAATTTTTTTAAATATTTAACGAGTAACCGCAGTATGACAGAAAAGGTGCCGAGAAAAATTGAAGCAAGAAAGGAATTAAATTACATGTAAACAGAAACATTGTCTCTGGATGAAAGAATGTCTAACGAGAAAAGTCGAAAAGCTAAGGATATTGCCTCTAGCAATTCAATATAAGCTGAAAAATAAACATATGAATCTTTCAAAGGAAATTTTTGGCTAAATTCAAACTTCTTAAATATCGCTTAAACAAGTACACAAATATGTAAATACACTAAGGAAGACTCGCCAAAACAAGGAGAAATTCTGTTAATTTACCTCACAGTTAAACTGTAGTCATAAGTGAGTTACTAAATACTCATCCGTAAATGTAATATACATTTGAAAAGAAGATTTCAATGTCCACTGAACTCATGCTGAAAAAATTATTTATCCCAAGAAAATCTAAACAAAAATTATTTAAAAAATTAGCTTGAGTGAGAGAATTTTTTTTATACATATAAAATTGGAACATAAGATAAATTTTAAAAAGCAGGGTCAACATCTCACTTGTTCTCTTTTGAGATGCTTAAAATTTAATTATTCATCAGTAGTGGATGAGAAAAGTAAGTACTTTGAAGAGCCTACTTCTGACAGCAGTCAACTAATTTTACAGCCATTATGCAACATTAAATGTTATGATTGGTATCAGATGAAATGCAATGGTGTGTAACATTCTGTAAAAGTTTCCAGATGTATGAATTGAGAATTTGAAATCAGTACAATGCACCTACAGAGAAAATATGGGAAGTAGTATAAAAAAAGACAAGCATATGTTTTGGAAAATTGAATTGATGAATCCACTCTGTGACCGTTCATAGGGGTTAGATGGCAGCTGTTAAGAAGAATTTTAACCCTAGGTTTATGGGACAAAAAATTCGTGCTGCGAAAACTTGGCCGTTAAGAGGGGTGGCCGCTTTGTGAAAGTGACCGCTCGGAGAGGTTTTACTGTATTTAAAACTGATCAACTAAAGAAAACAAACCATTAAGCATTAATTTTAATTGAATTTAGGCGAAATCTCCACACAAAATTTTCAAAATAAGATGTAAAGTAAAAGACTAAAACGGAGATGTAACGTGAGTCACGAAACTATGTAACGTAAGTCACACTCAAAATATTGAATAACTTAATTAGTGACTGCAGAATGAACTTAATTTTCGTATATATCACAACTTAGAAACATATTTTGCGCCATGAAAAGCAGTTTTTAAATTTTATTATTCTGAAAGAGCAGGAATCTTAGGTTTTTAATTACCCAAAAAACTTGAGTTCCTTTTTTTTGTAACGTGAGTCACGCTGTTAAATTCAGGTTGAAACACCATTTATTTCTGTTGAAATTTAAAATGCTGACATCCACAGATTCTCACTGCATACCAGATGACTGTCAACAGCTTTATTTAAATCAGGCATGGTATTTCTTTAATATATATAACATTTACTTTTGTAAAATCACGTCAAATTGTAACGTGAGTCACGTGGAATTGCCCATATGTATATTTGTTTGTTCCTTAAACAAATCCACAGTTTTTGTCGGATTTTTATCAAACTTGGCCCAGACGTTCCTTGGTGCACTAGAATTCACGTAGGGGGGGGGGGAGGGGGGTTAAATTTTTAAAAACTCCAAAAAGCTCAAACTCAAATTTTTCGTCTCAAAATGGCCATTTTCTTTCAATTTTGAATAGATAGAGTACTAGAGCCATTAAGAATACAAATTAAAAACACTTAACACATTCAAGTACGAGTATTTTCCGACAAAGATCACGGGACGCGGGAGCGTCCCGCCCCGCCAAGAAAACCAAATACAAGCCGCCAAGAAATTTCCGTCGCCAATAAAAATGTAAAAGAGCGACTAAGAACTGTTTACGCGAGTAACCAAACCGGGGTTTTCACCCCTCTGTATCTCAGCCCCATAAAGATCCTTAGAGTTCATTTTTGGTATATCACGGGACGCGGGAGCGTCCCGCCCCGCCAAGAAAACCAAATACAAGCCGCCAAGAAATTTCCGTTGCCAATAAAAATGTAAAAGAGCGACTAAGAACTGTTTACGCGAGTAACCAAACCGGGGTTTTCACCCCTCTGTATCTCAGCCCCATAAAGATCCTTAGGGTTCATTTTTGGTATACTCAATCTCCAGCGGCCCCTGACGGCACATACTAAAGCAAAACATCCAGGACCCTCAGGGAGAGGGGTGATATATGTTATAAAATCGCTATTTTTCGCACTTTTTAAAAATTGTTTGACAGGGGTCCAGACTAAACGGTAACTCGGATTGAGCTCTGCTTTTGCACCCACATTTATTTTGTCCCAAAGCTCGGCATAGGGGGTTTTTCGACCCCCCACCCCCTCCCCCCTCGTTTTTATTTTCCGTATCTTTTCTCCCCGGGGGTCTTTAGTGTTGATTTTTGGTATGAATATTTTCGATGAAACATTGAGGACATTTTCGCAAAATTTACCCCCCGGGGTCATCGCACCCCGGAGTTATTAATGCTTAAAATTGGTCCGATTTCTATCTACTAGCTTTGTTCAACATCTCTGAGCATTTATATTTTCATTGTTGGGCCACGAGGAAAGAAAACTCAATGATTTATAATTTCATCTGTTGCCAGTTTCTATTTGTTAACAAATAAAATATTTGTAATTGATTTTATTGCATAAGGCTTTTAAAAGAAATCTTCAATTTAGTTCATTTTAATATGAGATCGGCAGTAAGGGTTGGGGTTCATTTTTAAAACTTTTAATTTAATCGTAGTATTGTTAGCAACTAGCTTTGTTTTGTGTCGGTTCGGGTGGTACATTGTGATTGATTTCAAATTTATCCTAGACTGAAGAAGATCCTTGAACTTTTGCACCAAATGCATGCCGCCAAGAAAACCACAGATGTCGGACCGGCAACAAAAATGTTGAAGGGAAAAAAACATGCAAAGTAAATTTTGAAGAGAAAAAAAAAAAAAAAAAAAAAACAGGCAAAAAAATAATATTAATGCAAAAACATGTGATATCTCCCCAAAAACAACAGTGTTGTAAAAAAATCCCCCGCCAAGAAAACCTTAAATACTCAGCCTTAAAAAGTTATGATATCGAGTTTTCCCGCCAAGTTTGTGCCAAACTACAACTAACCTGCATGTATAGTTTTTTTAAATTGTTTTCAGTCCTGCCAGGCGGGAAGTTTTTACTCATTCAGCAACCACCTCACAGGACAAAGCTTCCCGCCTGGCAAAACTGAAAACAATTTAAAAGAACTATACATACAGGTTAGTTGTAGTTTGGCACGAACTTGGCGGGAAAACTCGATATCATAACTTTTTAAGGCTGAGTATTTAAGGTTTTCTTGGCGGGGGATTTTTTTACAACACTGTTGTTTTTGGGGAGATTACGATTAACAATGAATTATCAATTCAAGACTCACCTTTTTCATTTCAGCAAGAAATAAGTTAAAAACAATTACTGTTACAATTATTTGCATTCAACACTATTTGAACCACTTATGTTGTATTAATAAGCACCTGGGCAACGCCGGGTAATAACCCTAGTTTATTATAAAAAGAAGACTAACAATATAAGATATACACTGAAGTGACAAAAGTCATGGGATACCTCTTAATATCGTGTCGGCCCTCCTTTTGCCCGGCGAAGTGCAACAACTCGACGTGGCATGGACTCAACAAGTCGTTGGAAGTCTTCTGCAGGAATATTGAGCCATGCTGTCTCGATAGACGTCCATAATTGTGAAAGCGTTGATGGGGCAGGATTTTGGGCACGAACAGACCTCTCGATGGTGTCCCATAAATGCTCAATGGGATTCATGTCGGGCGATCTAGGTGGCCAAATCATTCGTTGGAATTGTCCAGAATTTTCTTCAAACCAATTGCGAACAGTTGTAGCCCGGTGACATGGCGCATTGTCATCCATAAAAATCCCATCATTGTTTGGGTACATGAAGTCCATGAATGGCTGCAAGTGATCTCCAAGTAGCTGCACATAAGCATTTCCAGTCAATGTTCGGTCCAGTCGCACTAGAGGACCAAGTCCATGCCATGAAAAAACAGCCCACACCATTACGGAGCCACCACCAGCTTGAACAGTGCCTTGCTGACAGTTTGGGTCCATGGCTTCGTGGGGTCTGCGCCATACTCGAACCCTACCATCGGCTCTTACCAGCTGAAATCGTGACTCATCGGACCAGGCCACGGTTTTCCATTCATCTAGGGACCAACCGATATGCTCACGTGCCCACGAGAGTCGCTGCAAGCGATGTCGTTCTGTCAGTAAAGGCACTCGAGTCGGTCTTCTGCTGGAATAGCCAAGAAATCCAAATTTCTCCGCACAGTTCTAGCAGACACGTCCATTGTACGTCCCACATTGATTTCTACGGTGATTTGACGCAGTGTTGCTTGTCTGTTAGAATTTACGACTCTTTGCAGACGTTGCCGGTGGCGATCTTTAAGTGCAGGCGGTCGACCACTGCGCTGTCCATGGTGGGATGTTATGCCTGAAATTTCATACTCTCGGCACACTCTTGACACAGTGGATCTGGGAATGTTGAATTCTCTAACGATTTCCGAAATGGCATGACCCATGCGTCTAGCTCCAACTAACATTCCGCGTTCAAAGTCTGTTAATTCACGTCGTGCGGTCATCATCACGTTAAAACCTCTTCACATGAATAACTTGGACAGAAATGAAAGCTCTGTAAAAGCACTGCGCATTTATACCTGTTCTATGCGATGCTACTGCCATCTGAAAATTTGCATATTGCTATCCCATGACTTTTGTCACTTCAGTGTATAACTGACTGGTTGAAATTAGTTGTTCTTTGTTTCTTGTTCCTCTGGGATAGCAGAGACTAAACGCAACACTGAGTTATAAAAGAGTGACTTGGGAGAGAAAACATGGATGTTGGGGAAAAGAATATCATCAATGATCCTTTAGTTCCAAGAGATAAAATCATCTTTCCACCACTGCATATCAAGCTGGGTCTAATGAAGCAGTTTGTAAAGGCTGATAAGGTATTGATGATAAGAATGGTTGACTGTTGATAAGAATGGATCATGCTTTGCATATATAGGGGTAAAAATGCCTCAGCGGAGTATGGAAAAAAATTAAAGCAGGAATATTTGATGGCCCACAAATAAGACAGCTGATTAAGGACCCTGGCTTCATAAATTCAATGATTGAGATTGAACAAAAAGCCTGGAATTCATTTGTTTCAGTTGTCCAAAATTTTCTGGGTAAACATAAAGCTGAAAACTATGTGAATTAGTCAATGAGATGCTGAATAATTTCAGATCACTTGGGTGTAACATGAGCAGAAAGGTGCACTATTTACACAACCACTCACACTTTACCTTTTATTTAGAAACTATCAATAACAAACATTAAATATAAAGTTATGGCAACAGTTTGTATTTGTTGATCTTTTCGAAATTGATTGCATTATTTTATTAGTTTGTTTGGTTCAAAATTCTAGCTGAGTATTAAAATTCTAGATGAGTATTAAAATTACATTTCTTTAGCAAAAATTTTATATGCAGTGGTATGTATATTTAATCATATTACTCTTCCTACCGATGTATCTTGTAAATATTGGAAAGAAAGGTTTTAAGTATGATCTGTCTCATAATTTCATGCATTAGTTTTTTTGTCGATTTCATTAAAAAAGGTCATAAAAAGTGTGGAATAGTGATATATCAGAGCTTGGAGGACGGATTGAACTGTCGTTCAGGTCACCGCTGTGTTTGCTCGTTATACTGTGATGTCACATTTCAATGGAACCTTTAAATAGTTTTATAGACTTACTAGCCGGGTACCCGGCCCTGCCCGGGTTTCTGTGGGCGTAGGGTGGTTTAGTGAAACTCATTCATAAATTTCCCAACACTAAAGTGCATATCTATAAACATAATGGCTACTTCTGTAAACAATGGCTATGTTATGGATAAACTATAAAAAAAATAATGCAAGCTAAAAAAAAATAGCAAGCTACAAATAATGTTTGAGTAAATAGGAAATGTTATAAGATTGGTATATTAAAATAAATATATATTGACAGTATCAATCGCACTGAAATTAACCATTTCCAAATATTGCTCGTTAAATAAGTCCCATTATTAGTTTCTAGGTATAACTTTGATATACCCCCAAAAAATACTCGCCAAATCTGGATTTCCCTACGGACTCTTTAGGGTTGCTGTTTCCTACTTTGGTGTTGCCAATTTAGGTTTTTACAGCTAATTTAGGTTTTTGATGTTGCCAAATTTAGTATTTTCTTGCATTTGTACCATTTTTTGAGTTTATTTTTTGAAGTTTTGTGGCAACAGATTTTTTGCTTGGCGAGAAAAAAAAGTCGCCAAATTTCCGATTTGGGGCTTATATCAAAGTAGTTCCAGTTTCTATCCTCGTGACAACATTGGTGAGGTGAAAACATCTTATGTACCTAATTTAGAAATTTTTTTGACTATAAACACTTTCTATTCTCTAACTATTGCCAAAATAATTTTTTTTTATTTCACCCGTTAGCGATTGTTGGCTCAGATAAATATAAAAATCCTTAGAAGGCAATAAATTCCATACTTACTCCAGAGAAGCCTTGGTTCAAAATTTTCAATATGATTACAATCAATATTGTTGCTGCATGGCACCAAATTTTTGCAACAATGGGTTGAAAATTTAATCATTTAATGGGGAAATGACATCACGGGACGCGGGAGCGTCCCGCCCCGCCAAGAAAACCAAATACAAGCCGCCAAGAAATTTCCGTCGCCAATAAAAATGTAAAAGAGCGACTAGGACTGTTTACGCGAGTAACCAAACCGGGGTTTTCACCCCTCTGTATCTCAGCCCCATAAAGATCCTTAGAGTTCATTTTTGGTATACTCAATCTCCAGCTGCCCCTGACGGCACATACTAAAGCAAAACATCCAGGACCCTCAGGGGGAGGGGTGATATATGTTATAAAATCGCTATTTTTCGCACTTTTTAAAAATTGTTTGACAGGGGTCCAGACTAAACGGTAACTCGGATTGAGCTCTGCTTTTGCACCCACATTTATTTTGTCCCAAAGCTCGGCATAGGGGGTTTTTCGACCCCCCACCCCCTCCCCCTTCGTTTTTATTTTCCGTATCTTTTCTCCCCGGGGGTCTTTAGTGTTGATTTTTGGTATGAATATTCTCGATGAGACATTGAGGACATTTTCCCAAAATTTACCCCCCGGGGTCATCGCACCCCGGAGTTATTAATGCTTAAAATTGGTCCGATTTCTATCTACTAGCTCTGTTCAACATCTGAGCATTTATGTTTTCATTGTTGGGCCACGAGGAAAGAAAACTCAATGATTTATAATTTCATCTGTTGCCAGTTTCTATTTGTTAACAAATAAAATATTTGTAATTGATTTTATTGCATAAGGCTTTTAAAAGGGATCTTCAATTTAGTTCATTTTAATATGAGATCGGCAGTAAGTAAGGCCCCTGTATATATAGCGGCTCTAGCAGTAAGGGTTGGGGTTTTTTTTTTAAACTTTTAATTTAATCGTAGTATTGTTAGCAACTAGCTTTGTTTTGCGTCGGTTCGGGTGGTACATTGTGATTGATTTCAAATTTATCCTAGACTGAAGAAGATCCTTGAACTTTTGCGCCAAATGCATGCTACCAAGAAAACCACAGATGTCGGACCGCCAAGAAAAATGTTGAAGGGAAAAAAAACATGCAAAGTAAATTTTGAAGAGAAAAAAAAAAAAACAGGCAAAGAAATAATATTAATGCAAAAACATGTGATATCTCCCCAAAAACAACAGTGTTGTAAAAAAATCCCCCGCCAAGAAAACCTTAAATACTCAGCCTTAAAAAGTTATGATATCGAGTTTTCCCGCCAAGTTTGTGCCAAACTACAACTAACCTGTATGTATAGTTCTTTTAAATTGTTTTCAGTTTTGCCAGGCGGGAAGCTTTGTCTTGTGAGGTGGTTGCTTAATGAGTAAAAACTTCCCGCCTGGCAGGACTGAAAACAATTTAAAAGAACTATACATACAGGTTAGTTGTAGTTTGGCACAAACTTGGCGGGAAAACTCGATATCATAACTTTTTAAGGCTGAGTATTTAAGGTTTTCTTGGCGGGGGATTTTTTTACAACACTGTTGTTTTTGGGGAGATAAAATTAACTGTTTTCCATAATAACTTTTTTTAACTAAGCTTTTTAGAAATAAATTATAGCTTATCCTGCTCTCTGTTACTGTAGCTATCTACGGTGAAAAAATGGTTAAAATTGGTCCAGTAGTTTGGAAGATTACCCCGGTCATACGTTTACAAAAGTAGTCTTTTATGTATATAGATTTGGCGGGTTACTATGTATTTTAATGGCTTAATTTATTCATTGGCAGATTTTTTTATATTTTCATAGCTTAATTTGATTATTTGGCTGGAACTACTTTGATATACCCCCCCTCCAAATCGGATAATTTGGCGACTTTTTTTTCTCCAAGCAAAATACCTGTTGCCGCAAAACTTAAAAAAAAAAAAACCTCAAAAAATGGTACAAAATACAAGAAAACACCAAATTTGGCAACAGCAAAAATCTTAAAGCTGAAAAAAAAAAAAAAAAAGGCAACACCAAAATAAGAAACAGCAACCCTAAAAAGTCCGTAGGGAGTGCCAGATTTGGCGCGTAATTTTTGAGGGGTACATCAAAGTTATACCATTTGGCGAAAATTTTCTCGTATTAATGTTACTCTTAGTCTTGTTGGATAGTTTGTTTTAGTTAAAAATTAAATCTTAAATTTTAGTTTAAGGAATTTAGTTAACGTTTAACACACAACTCAGCTCTTTGTTTTGAGTAGTGTAACAAAACTTTTTGTAAACGCATGCAAAATGTTCCACGATATGAGAACTCCCCAATGCAATGAAAGGACTTGGTTAATTTAGTTGACAGATTTCAGAATGATATGGAACTTTGAATGTTGTTTAATGGCTTGTGGCAAACTATTTCACACTTTAAGGGTATTCTTACGGGCTTATTTTTTTTGGTACTTATCCGTTAGCCGGCGTTAGCGATGTATCGCCAAATAAGGTAGAATTTCGCCAACTTTGTTACTATCACAATATCACAATTAGAATAGTTTTCACTTTTGCTCCGCTGGCTGATTTGTCATTCGCTTCGCTTGGCGACAATGGGGATTTTTGATTTTTCGCTTGAGCCGGGTACTTATCCGCTAGCACTATTGTTTGTACAACAAATTCTTTTCTTCCTAGAAAATCTAAATGCGAAAAAAGAGAGTCAAGAAGATTTTGTCTTCAAATGAAAACTCAAAGAATATTTCATCGAATTTTCCTTTAACAAGACATGCAACCATTATATTAAGGAAACCAGAGGTGAGTAACTATTATAAATGCCTTTTAATAAAAATGATTTTTTTTGAAACGTAAATCTTATTTTCAATGAAATTTTTTAAAGAATGTTAAAAATCATGTCGAGTTTCCCGCAAATATCTTAATCCTAGGCATGTCTTCATCCTACCCTGCAAGGTAGATCCATTCATATATTTAAAGAAATCTACAAAATTTCAAATAAATCCCTCCCCCAAACCATTTAAGTCATAACCGTGACAGATGACGGGAGTCTTTGAGGTGTCTGCCTGCCTGTCTATCTTTCTGTATGTATGTATGTATATATATGTGCGAATGTATATGTACGTACCTACGTACGTATGTATGTATGTATGTGTATGTTTGTATGTTTGTTTGTATGTATGTATGTATGTATGTATGTATGTATGTATGTATGTATGTATGTGTATACGTATGTACGTAAGTAAATATGTATGTATGTATGTAGTTAGTGAAGTCATCGATTTTCTAAACGGATGGATCGTGGTTCTATTGTTTCTTAAAAGTTTTGTCTACTTATTGTTAAATATTATTGTTATTATCTATAGAAACTTTTCGCTAAACAATTTTTGTTACAGCAATCTGAAGCTTATCGTTTTACTTTTACATCTCCGAACGCATTGCTCATTTATTTATTTTCTGTGTTCGCAGAAATTGTTTTTGTTTCCACTCATTTGAACTATCTGAATACAATCGACAAATACTAGCGTAGTTACACAACAGTCTGACCACCGATGAGATGCAAAAGCTCAACTTCCGGTTTATTGGTTTAAATCGATTCGTCTAGAAGTTCTCAGTGACGTCAGCTTTTGGAGATATGTGTTAGTCTCTAAATTAAGCAGAATAAGACTGTAATGAATGAAACACGAGCATTTGATTTTTGTCCCCCCCCCCCCCTACTTCAGATAGATTCGTTATAAGGGCCCTCCACACGCTCCTGAAAGTACGAAGGCTTTAATTCAGAAAAACCTCAAAGGAATTCCTTGAGGAAACCTCAAAAGAGGAGAGCCCATAGATCCGAGACTGGTTCCTTAAGGAACTCCTTCAGATTTTCCGTTGCATGTGAATGACTCTTTAACTGGACGTTTGCCAATTCCATAGTAATCGTGAGCAGACAGGACAAAGCGCGTGCATCGAAATCCCTTCTCTATTTTCATTTCTCTCCTGATTTTTTTTTTTTTTTTTAATCTCTCATTCAGACTTATTCAGAATCGTCTTAACTGGCTGCTTGCAAATTTCCACTACACTAAAAAATGAATGTTGTTTTTACATTATAATGCAGCTAATTTTACAGTAATAAACTAAAAATTGCAAATTTTACAGCAATAATCTATAAAATTGCTAATTTTAGAGTAATAAACTGTAAAATTACTAATTTTACAGTTTATTACCGTGCAGTGTACAGTTTTAAACTGGAACTATTGTTCTTACAGTATAATACAGCTAAATTTTATGGCAATGAACTGTAAAATTGCTAACTTTACAGTAAGAAACTGTAAAATTGCTAGTGTTACAGTTTATTACTGTGCATTTTACAGTTTTAAATCGTAACCTCAGCAGCCAGTATTATTATTAAAACAACAGTTCATTTTGCAGTGGATAGGCTAACAAGGCCGCGGATAGTAGAAAAAGTTTTTCTGATATAATTGCCTGATTTTTTTTACAGGATTTTCGAGCTCGATTAGAAGAGAAAAATGATTTTCTCCAAGTCTGTGAAGAAATGGGCTTTTGGTCAGATTCAAAGATAATTACGAGAGGAAAGTTCAACGACTCAGCGGATAGTTTTGTAATTATTCCGACTCGAATGTCTCCTTCCATGACATCCATCATGAACTCTGCTTGCGACCAAAAGCGTGGCTCGTCCATCTTTGAAAGATTTCATCACAGTGAAAAGTATGCTTGCCGAGAAACAGAATATGCGTATGGAAATGACTTGGAGCTGCTGCAACCATGGCAATTTTTAAGATTTCTTGAAGTGATTTATGAAATATTCGAAGTTGCTTTTCGATGGATAGCATTTTTCATCATATTTATAGTAAAGCTTCCGCATTTAATTTATTCGATGATAATTACCTTCTTAGGGTTGATGGCATTCACTTTGGTGACATTCAGTTGCAAAATTAAGTTGTGTTTTATTCGTGCTTGGAATGTTTTACAAGAACTGTTCTTACTGACCAAGGAATCAGTTCAACAAGGTGTTATATCTATAAATGAATCACTGAGAGTACTGCGATTGCTTTGTAAACACAGTAAACGTACTAGATCAATCGAAAGGTTTTTAAATGCAAAAGAACAATCGAAAACTGTGAAATGGAATATCTAATTTTGTGCCAATTTTTATATCGTTATGAAATGTAGTACCTTTTGATATATATATCTTTCTATGTAGTTGAAATTTCATTTTAATAAATATAAAACTTCATTTCATAGTGTGTTAGACTGATAATGTCTTTCTAATTTCGCAGTACATTTGCAGAGATGTTACATAATTGTTTTCATATTAACCGCATGTCAGCAATTACCGCCATTAGAACTTGGCGATTGATGTGTGTCACTGCTTTTTTAAAAAACATTTTGACAATTTCTTAACCTTAATTTCAGCCTTGCGGTATTGAATTCAAATAAACTAAAACCAGCAAATGGAATAAATAAATTTTATGGGGCCCATTTTTGGAAAGATAGGAAAAATACGTTACTTTTGTGTTTATTTGAATCCCTTTGGCACAATTTAGTGTTTTGTAGGAGTTTCAAATTTACCTATTTTCAAAACTAGGGTGACTTAATTTGATGTCTTGGCAATGAAGGGGAACAAAATTCACTCTAACTATATAATACTAACTAGTTTGCCCTGGTTAAAGATTCTAGACAAATTGTTCAGCTGCAAATATAGTTAATAAATGGCACATCAGCAAATGCCCCCCCCCCTCCTTTTAAAAAGGGAAAATTTCTTCTTTTGAAGTTATTGTTAAAATGTAAAAGTAATTTTGCTGTATGCGCAATGTATAATGTCTGTGAATCATTGGAAACATGCTGGGTCCACTCTACTTTTGATGGTTTCACACTTGAAGTGTGAAAATGTCAATATTTTTCATTTAGTGTAAAAGCAAGCACGATGTTAACCAACGCTGCAAAACTCTGACGAACCTATACGTTTTTCATAATAGTTTTAAAGTCATAGGGAGGACTGAAAATTTGTCAAATACTGGTTTTCTTTAGATCATAACATAATGATGTTTTCACTTTTTAGACGCATTCTAACAGTGTCTTCTCCCCAGTCTTGATATTGTAATATGCAAAACTTATCGTGATCGTTTCTTAGATATCAATAAATGACTTATAATTGAATATTAGACTGTCTTACCACAGGGGAAAAGGTCGAATGCCTTTTTTATGCTATGCGTGGTTTAAACTTTTAGATATTCCTAAATATAAACAAATAAATAAACGAACAATTTAAAAAAAAGTTAGATTAACTGCATGAGACCGCGCTTCTGGCACTTATCTGAATTTTTAGGTTAGTCAACATTTCATGACAAAGCTGTCAACGTTTTTCCAAGCAGCAAATTTAGTAAATATTAAATAAATAAATGAATAAATAGAAAAAACACGTAGTCAAATAATATAAATGCCTCTAGATTAAAAAGAGAAAAAGCTCTTATACGTTTTTCTAAGATTTTATTGTTTAATATGAATTGTTGGCCTGTTTATTTATAAACTGCGTCACTCCCATCGCGTGCTGTAGGATGAACAGAACAAGCAAAACAAGATTTCAATTTCGTTTCAAGTGACGACCCGTGCTGCCACGACGCGTTAATATTCGTTTTCAAAGACGATCTTTCATGTTGTCAAAAGGATGCAAGATTTTTTTCGTATTTACAAGTGTTTCTGAAACGGATCCTGTGCGTGACATGTGAGAGATTGTGTTTCAAACACATTTGATTGTCATCGAATATCAGCCACAAAATTTAACAAAATTTTGTTTTCTAGGGTTTGAAGTAAACTGAGATTACTTACAGTAATTTCAATGCCTATTTAACACTGTTCTGCGGGTCTGAAAATCAGGGAACCACAATTTTCTTTCTTTCTTTCTTCCACCCTTAGTTTTTTCCAAAGATCTTTTCGTTATAAATTTTAGTTTGCATTTTAGTAGGAGTAGTGTGCAATATAGAGGTATGCATGTTTGATTGGTTTTCTAGTACACAATAATACTTAGCAAGTGCACGAATTTGCTTGCGAGGGGAGCATCCACTTTTACAAGGACCTGAGAATCACTTCTACTTGAACGGGACAAGACCATTACTTGACAGGGACATCACTTTGGCCTTAAGTGCGTTTCGAACTTTTCTGGTTGTGATTTTTTGCTTAAAATTTAAGTAAGTTGTCTCCATCTTTTGGATTCCTAACCGTTCTTGTTCCACCTTTCGCATTAAATATATATATATATATATTAAAACTGAGAATTTTCGCCAGCTCCTTTTCAGGCAGAAAAATCAACGAACACAACCTTTTTACATGTTTTTATGACGCTCATCATCACCCACTTTGCGAAAAATTTGTCATCAATGACTTCATTTAACAATAAAAAGTCATCACCATTCTTTAAAAACTTTTCATCTTTTAAGAGCCAAGGCATGTCAATGCTCCTTTTTAACAAAAGGATCCCCATCATACTTCCCAGGTAGTTCAAGTAACGTTTGAACATTTTAAAATGATTGTCTCAACGTTCTCAACCATTTTTAAATGACTTCATTTGTCAATAAAAAATCATCATCATTCTTTTAAAAATATTGTGAGACTTTTCATCTTTTAAGAGTCAAAGCACGTCATTGCTCCTTTCAAAAAATAAAATACTTTGAAAAAAAAAAAAATTATTTGTCAATAAAAAATCATCATCATTCTTTTAAAAATATTGTGAGACTTTTCATCTTTTAAGAGTCAAAGCACGTCATTGCTCCTTTCAAAAAATAAAATACTTTGAAAAAAAAAAAAAAAAAAAAGAACAGAGTTCAAAAGTGCAGCTGAAAATTGTTCTCAGAAGCAAAAAATAATTTTCTTCCTTGAACACCATCGGTAGTACTTTTAAGCATAAGTTTTGAAGTTGGCGCAAAAACAATGTGTCTTTATATTCTTTTTATAATCATAGTGGCGTAACTATACCATCTGGGGCTTGTGGCAAATTTTTTTATGGGGCCCTATCAGTAAAAATCGTGACGTTATACTCAGTTAAATTTTAATAAACGCTGAGATTTTCAGCGTACTCAATTATACGTTGTATATGTACCTACTACTGGTCATAGGCCTCCTCTGTTAGGCGAGAGGGAATGATCTATAGTTCCCACGGTAGCCCAATGCGGATTGGAGACTTCACATTCATCATCTTTTCGCTAGCTCTCGGTGAAGGATTAACATCGTGAAAAAACCTGCATACATTTACAATGAAATAAAATTAACATTTTAATTTCCATAAGATATGTGTTAAGAAAAATCTTTTTACTTTCTTTTACGAAGTAAAGGAAGTATTGTGATCGCGAAAAAAAATCACTCAATTTTGAGTCTAAATTTTGATTTTGCTTAGCCCCGAATGAATGTTCAGTAGTTTTTTCGACCTGTCAGCACGTGCATATGTACCTACCAACATATAAGCAGCCGAAAAATCCTTTTCAACCACCCCGAGTTAATTACGACGAGTTTTCTCGTGACGTCTGTATATACGTATGTGCGTATGTATGTGCGTATGTGTGTCGCATAACTCAAAAACTATATGCCGTAGAAGCTTCTGGCTTGGTATATGTAGGCTCTGAGGATAGTCTAGTTGTGCACCTCCCCTTGTGGTTACATTCGAATGTTCCCAAGGGGGTGTTTTACCCCTTTTTGGGGTAAGTCAGTGTTAATTTCAATGCAGACTCAAGTGATATGAATTAGCGCGACCACTTGGCGATATGTCACCCAGCTTTTGGTCACCAAGTGTTTGTCGCCAGCTTGGCGACAAATTTGGCGAAAAAAAATATTTTTTGAATTTGGGTTCAACTTGGCGCTATCGGCGAATGTATGCGAAAAATTCACTGAATGATATTAAAATCAGCAATATTTAGAAAATTAACCATTGTAAAATGTTTTTTGCATTGTTTCGTGGCAGATTACGGGAGTAAATATTTGAATTGTTGCTCACTCCAAGCACTTTTTTTAACACTTAAGGCAACTACTAAGAAATTTACAAGTAAAAGGAAGTAGTGTGGGGTCCATACCAGCTTTTTTTTTTTGAGCTTTCTGTTCCGAAAAAGTGTCTATAACATCATCCAAGTTTAAAGATCGGGGCATAGAATTTTCAATTGACAGAACAGCCAACTTACATAACTTATCTTGTCTCAAAAAGTTTCTTAACTAGGTTTTTATTAATTTTAGTTCTGGAATGATCGTTTAACAAAAGCTGTAGTCACAGGAATTGTAAGAAATAACATTAACACGGAGTATATTTTAGGAAAGTTGTAGGACATAAAATTAGTTATTAATATTAATAAATCATCAAGTTCTCTAATATATGCAGCTTTTTCTATTTCGTCTCTGAAAGTGGATCGTGAACCGAGAATTTCCCTGGCTAAGGATTCAGACATGTCATCTTAATGTATCTTAACAAAATCTATAGCTTTTTAAAATAGATCAGTGTTATTTAAAACTTTTTAAATTAAAGGCTGCAAGAAACTGAAATTCGAGACAATATCATTCATCGGAAGGAAACGGCGATTTCAGTTGGTTAATAATGATGTCCAATACTCGCTAAAATACACTTGGTGAACAAACTTTCCGTATCTTGGAGATGCTCATCTTTGCAAATGGCAAAGCTCGTCAAAATGGCGTTTTACCTTCCTGTGACGAGTTTTAGAAAATTCAGGGGGTGATGGACCAATCTGCTACACTATTAGCTTATATTTTTAAACTTTCAAGTTCATGTCGATACCTTTCCTATTCTTCTAGACAAATTTTTAAACGTTTTAAGGTACTTGAAAGATCGGTGGCTTTAGACTGAAGTGCTTTAGAGGCTGCATCGATATTTAGTAGGATCTTACAATGGAAAACCAATAACAAAATAAAATTGAAGTTTTCTATCTTCTTTTTGAGTGAAACAGCTTCATTTCTTTCATCTGATTTACAGTTTAACTTTTTTCGTTAGCGCTTTTTGGACTTCAACAAACCGAACTTTTAAAGCAAAAATGGCATTTTGTTTAGGATGTGTTGAAATGCTTAACGTTTAACTTGAAATTGTATTATGCTTTTTAGTTATCTCACTTTGGATTTTAAGCAGAACTTAAAAAAAATAAAAAACACACTTTTCAAGTAAGATTAAATGTTTAGGTACAATGTAAAAAAATACTTCTGAGCTCGTGGAGTCTAGGGCCGGGGCCCTCTTGGGTCGGGGGCCCGTGGCATTGTGCCAGCCTTGCCACCCTATTGTTACGCCACTGTATAATCAAAACGTATTCCAATGTAAACCAACAACACGTTTTCATTTTTGTGTTTTCCGTTTCTAAATATTGAACAATAAAATTCAAAAATATAATTTTTAAATTCATTTCTTTTGGAAACAGTTAAAAAAATATACGTGCGAAACGCACATATATCTTTTTATTCAGTCCAGTAAATTGCATCATTCCAATAGTAAATCCTCTGACTTCGTTTTTAATAGCTAATAAATAATTCATGAAAACTGAATAATCAGTAGTTGTCTATAGGAATATTTGTAGGTGATTAATCTCAGAAATCTATTTAATCTATTTTCTAAAATCAAATTTCAACAAATTTGTCATTCCCTCACTTATACATGAAGTGAGAGAATGATTTTAAGAGTTATTTGTTCAAAAGGTTTTCTTTTATTGTAAATATTTCTTTAATATTTTACCTGTTCAAAAATATTCTTATTTATTTACTTATACTGATTTTTATAATTGTTTTAAGGGCAAATTACTGAATATACATTAAGTTTATAATTTTTGAAACTAATTTACTTTTAAATATTGTGAACATTGAACATTGCACGTGTTTTCCTTTGTTTTCTTTGAACAAAGTTACTGCACACATTTGTCAATGTAAATTATTTCGACGTTTTTTCTCTACTTCAATTTTTCTGAAAATTTAGAGCTCAAAATGACCACTTTCATGAGAATGACCCTGGTGTCAAATTCAAGAAATAATCAATGAAAGTTGATGACAATAGAGCAGTCTATAGATCAAAGTTTTAAACAGACACAGTGTTATAAAGGAAACAGTATACACAGTGTCAAAATGAACAAAGCGAAAAATGAAGGCACATGTTGTGGGCTTACTTTTCGATGCAAAAGAAGTGAGCTTAAAGATGAAAAGATCCGACAAAACATGCGCTTTTGTAAAATTTTATTACTTTTCCAGAGGGTTCTGTTATGATGTTTTACATAAACTATTTATTTCTCAGATATTTTTTTTATGCTCCTAGTCTGATAGGTGAAATGAAACAAAAGATAGCATCGTTCATCACGTAGTTGTTGTAGTTGAATGAGGTAAAATCCTTCCGTTTGTTAGTAATCCAAGAACTCTTTGCATCTATTTAATAAATTTGTGTTACAGTTTTGATAAATTTTACATTTGGAAGATAAAAACTCAGAAGCGAAAATTTCTCTTGTGATAAGAAAATCATATCGCCTTCGAAATCTTCATGTTTGTCTTCTGTCATGTAGCTACCAGCGTATTCTTCATTCACAAAGAATGACTTTCAGAAAACCGCAAAAATCAGAAAGTTAACGCGCAAAGTAAATGAAAAAAAAAAAGGGGTGGGGGAATAGCACGCGCTGTTAATTGCTCGAGCGATTACTGAGGAACTTGAAGTTGAGTTCCCCGTTTATGGACTCAAAACAAGAATTCATAACTGAAGAATTTCTTTTTTTTATACATTTAATCTCCCACTCTCTTTTGTCTTCAGACATATCAATATCAAAATTTTTTTGAGCATAAAGACCGTTTGAGACAACCATGTTCTAGGTTTTCATAAAGATTGGTTGTGTTTAAATATGACATTACTGTTGAGTGGGGCTTTTTTTCTTTTCCAAATTCGGCGTGTTTTGCTTTGTAATGGACGCCTTGGGTGTTCAGGATGTATTGTTCGGCTTTGTATTAGGCGCCAAGGCAGGACCCGCCTTTATTCTTTTTGGTTAAGATCATAAAATGAATCAGACTTAATTTTCGTTTGATATCCGATTTCAAAATTTCAGTGAGGAAAAAAAAATCTTTATACGTGGAGGGAAATAAAGAACTGTTTTATGTCTTTATGGTGAAAGTTATTTCATTTTCCTCTACAACAATAATGCACAAAACATCATTTTTTTTCAGCATTCCAATAAGTGTTTGAAAACATTTAACAAAAACAGAAACGGTGAAGATTGGTCGAGCATAAAAAAAGTTCAATTCGGATTACAGACCGACCATACTGATCGACAGAATTTTTTCCGTGCTTAAAATCTTTTCAACTTTTTAGTTTTGCAATATATTTTTTTAACTTCCATAAAATCAATTTTATACCTTTTTCGCTTTTAGCAATATTTTTACGATGCATTATATTTAAAAAAAAAATCTTTTACTGTATAGTAGACTAAAAGTGACTAATTGTGCGATTTAGTTATTTGATCAATGAACTTATTTGTTACAGTAATTCGAAACTTGAATAGTACTATGCAGGTCTTGACAAGACTATTTTTCTTACTGTTTCACTTTTTTTCGGAGCCAGCAGCCTTCGTTTTCTTAGCGGGAAAAACTTATTTTTCACTTTCCCCTTGCCATTGTTCCTGTTCAATTTCCATTCATTGCTTTGGCTGCAGAGGGAGGGTTCTGGGGTTGCAGAGAAAATAAACCTGATGGAAACATGCGTTTAGGAAATGGTTTAAACGTATGGCAAATGTTCTTGTCATGAGGTTATTATTCATGGCCGTTTGGAAAAGGGAGACGAATGCTTTGGATACAGCTGTTTTAGATATTTGAACATAGTTGAGCTGCGTGCCGAAAGATGGAGGCACCACTATAGCTTTTTTCGAATACAGGCTAACCTTGTTAATTCGAATACGCTCAAAACGAATTACTGCTAAGCCGAATTACACTTGCCACTCCGTCCTGCTATTCTGTTTATTTCCTTTAGGAAAAGACGAATTGATTTTAAGGGTCCCTTTGAGTTCGTCTTAACGAGGTTCGGCTGTATTAGGTGTTTGTGAACATTTATCTCTTCAAGTTTGCATTTAAAAAAAATTAAAAAAAAAAGGTTTTTGAATTTGTGAGTGAGGACCAGTGTGTGTGTGGTGGTGTGTGGGCATGTGTCAGTGTTTGTAGGAATGTGTTTCTTGAAGAAATGTGATTTTACACCAAAAACCTGTTTTTTCATTGTAAAATCTTCATTAGTTAAACTTCGATACAAAAAAAAGAAAAAAGAGAAAAAAAAAAGAACGCAGATAGCAGACGATTTGAAACCAATACGACGATAATTTTCGTCGTCTTGGTTCTCTCTCTTTCCTTTAAAGAAATAGAGAGAGAGAAACTAATATTACGTATTTTAGGTGGAGTAATAGCTATGTCGTAACTATTGTATCGAATTTTCATGCAGTTTATATCCTTTAGTAAAGGATAAACGATTGTCAAATAGCGAAAAGAAAGTAATTGAAATTGATGAACCAAATATTGTTTCTCAGTACAATCGTTGCATGGTGGAAATATATCACATGTATCAAAATATAGTATAAAAGCCTATCGGAAATGCAGCAAATGCAATGTAAGTTTGCACAACAAATACTTTGCTGACTTTTATACTCAACGGCACCAATATTTCCATGTTCTCTGAATTTACTTCCCAGTTCAGGCTAATTTCTGTTTTTATTTCTTCTGAGAAAATGTTTTTTTAAAAATTATATCGTAAGCAGAAGATTTTTTTTTTAAAGGGTGTACCGTCTGGTGCCAGCGTCCCTTTATAAAGACGATTTTTCTTTTCTTTTTAATAAAAAAAAACTTTGTTTTGGGATATTTTTTTTTCATTATTTTTCCTGTCCATTAAACACTATTTGCAACCAGTAAACAAAATTTCTTTGAAAAAAAAAAAAGTCAGGCATTAATGGTTTAAAATTCATTAAAGAGAAGAGACTGTTCACTGTTAACTCTTTGTATCTTTTTCATGCCAATGTGCGTTACATTGTAGTACTTTTTTCAATCATTACTATTATTTCCAATCTGTCATGTTTCCACTTAAGCGTTGATTATGATTTATTTTTGAATGTTTCATCTCAATTTTTTAAACACATCCTTTTAGTATTCCCACTCTTTATTTTAAGAACTCATCTTTTAAAAAATGTCTGACTTCGTCTTTCACAGATGTGGCAATCTGACAATACGTCTTTTTGAAATTCATTTAGAAGAAAACAAATCATTCATTTTTATTTTTGTGACATTTTTCTTATTATGCCTTATATTGGAACACCCATTTCCACCATAGCTAATTTTCAATGTTTTATGTGTAATGATTTATTTTTTAATTTTTCAACCCATCAGTTTAATTTCCCCACTCTTTATTCTAAAAACTTCTTTCAAAAAAAAAAAAAAAAAATCTACAATCGCCAGCCTTATTATTTGCACTTTTCTTGCAAAGGTGTGGCAATGCTCCTTTTTGGGAATCCATTTCTCAGAAAAGAAACATATCCCTATCTCTGCACCCTAATGACCCTATTAACAAGCAAAATGAGTATCAAATATTTACATTAAAAAAATCCATTAACAAACAAAACGTAACGAGAGAGGTATCGAAACCAGACCCAGTACAGATCAACAGCAACAGAGAACGAACGCTACTTTTACACGACTACAGAAAAAAAAAAAGAGACACGCGAAAGCAATTAAGCAACGTTTAACTCTCCGCTTAAAAGAATTAATTTCGATCCTAAAGGCTCTTTCGTCGAGAGCGCGGCCGAATCTGGGGAAATCTTATATCTGTCCATGTTTGCTTTAAGACTTTCACCCGAAGAAAGCCGTTAAAAGACGGTCTTAAACGGACTGGCGCTTCGCTTATCAAAGGTCTGGCTTGTCTTCTGGCTCCATCAAAGCAATGGTTGTGGGATGGCTTCGCCCTCTGTTTTTACGCGCGAAAAAGGACAGGCATTGTTGGGATGAGCCCGGCTCATATCTCGAGTCAGTTGTGGAGTAAAATATGGGGGATGTTTAGTGGGGCCACTTAGAAACGTTTAGTTTCATGAAGGTTTGATAAGTTGGTAGGGTAAATGTTAGTAAGAATGTTGCTACATAAAAGGATTTCGATAACTTTGATGTTTTTATGTGTTTATTTATTATGTAGCTGTCAATCTTGCTATTTATTTGAACTTATCTGTTTTTCCGTTAAGGGTATAAAGTGAAAAGATAAAGGAAGATATACTTATACATAATGCTTTATTTATTTGTTAAAAAAAGACTGAAACTAGGGAAAGGGGGGGGGAGAAAAATAAAACATCAAAATAAAAATTAAGGAGTGTTTTCGCTTGCAATGAGCAAATAAATATTTTTTTTTTGTTGATTTTTTAAGGAATATAAATATTGCAGTCAATCAACGAAAAATAATTCAATTGGATAAATTTTTATTTAGAAATAAAAGGACTCGAATTTTATTTAGAAATCAACTGGATTTTTAACCTTTAATCTATATCCCTCAACTTATCAATTTTATCTATTGTTTTACTTTTTGACATCAATTAAAATGCATTTGGAAATCAAAAAGTAATTTTCTCCAAACGTCTCACTTCATTTTGTTTCGATTCCATCCAAAAGAATGTATTTTGTTTTAAATGATTTATCCTTCTTTTTACTTCCTTTTACGTAGTAAAGGAAGTATTGTGATCGCGAAAAAAAAATCCCTCAAATTTGAGTCTAAATTTTGATTTTGCTCACCCCCGAATGAATGTTCAGTAGTTTTTTCGACCTGTCAGCACGTGCATATGTACCTACCAACATATAAGCAGCCGAAAAATCCTTTTCAACCACCCCCGAGTTAATTACGACGAGTTTTCTCGTGACGTCTGTATGTACGTGTGTGCGGATGTATGTATGTATCTCCCCAAAAACAACAGTGTTGTAAAAAAATCCCCCGCCAAGAAAACCTTAAATACTCAGCCTTAAAAAGTTATGATATCGAGTTTTTCCGCCAAGTTTGTGCCAAACTACAACTAACCTGTATGTATAGTTCTTTTAAATTGTTTTCAGTTTTGCCAGGCGGGAAGCTTTGTCTTGTGAGGTGGTTGCTTAATGAGTAAAAACTTCCCGCCTGGCAGGACTGAAAACAATTTAAAAGAACTATACATACAGGTTAGTTGTAGTTTGGCACAAACTTGGCGGGAAAACTCGATATCATAACTTTTTAAGGCTGAGTATTTAAGGTTTTCTTGGCGGGGGATTTTTTTACAACACTGTTGTTTTTGGGGAGATATCACATGTTTTTGCATTAATATTATTTCTTTGCCTGTTTTTTTTTTCTCTTCAAAATTTACTTTGCATGTTTTTTTTCCCTTCAACATTTTTCTTGGCTGTCCGACATATGTGGTTTTCTTGGCGGCATGCATTTGGTGCAAAAGTTCAAGGATCTTCTTCAGTTTAGGATAAATTTGAAATCAATCACAATGTACCACCCGAACCGACGCAAAACAAAGCTAGTTGCTAACAATACTACGATTAAATTAAAAGTTTAAAAAAAAAAACCCAACCCTTACTGCCGATCTCATATTAAAATGAACTAAATTGAAGATCCCTTTTAAAAGCCTTATGCAATAAAATCAATTACAAATATTTTATTTGTTAACAAATAGAAACTGGCAACAGATGAAATTATAAATCATTGAGTTTTCTTTCCTCGTGGCCCAACAATGAAAACATAAATGCTCAGATGTTGAACAGAGCTAGTAGATAGAAATCGGACCAATTTTAAGCATTAATAACTCCGGGGTGCGATGACCCCGGGGCTTAATTTTGGGAAAACGTCCTCAATGTCTCATCGAGAATATTCATACCAAAAATCAACACTAAAGACCCCCGGGGAGAAAAGATACGGAAAATAAAAACGAGGGGGGAGGGGGTGGGGGTCGAAAAACCCCCTATGCCGAGCTTTGGGACAAAATAAATGTGGGTGCAAAAGCAGAGCTCAATCCGAGTTACCGTTTAGTCTGTAGCCCTGTCAAACAATTTTTAAAAAGTGCGAAAAATAGCGATTTTATAACATTTATCACCCCTCCCCCTGAGGGTCCTGGATGTTTTGCTTTAGTATGTGCCGTCAGGGGCCGCTGGAGATTGAGTATACCAAAAATAAACTCTAGGGATCTTTATGGGGCTGAGATACAGAGGGGTGAAAACCCCGGTTTGGTTACTCGCGTAAACAGTCCTTGTCGCTCTTTTACATTTTCTTGGCGACGAAAATTTTTTGGCGGCTTGTATTTAGTTTTCTTGGCGGGGCGGGACGCTCCCGCGTCCCGTGATGTGGGTGGCATAACTCAAAAACTATATGCCGTAGAAGCTTTTAGCTTGGTATGTAGGCTCTGAGGATGGTCTAGTTGTGCACCTCCCCTTGTGGTTGCATTCGAATGCCCCCAAGGGGGTGTTTTACCCCTTTTTGGGGTAAATCGGTGTTAATTTCAATGCAGATGAATTGGCACGACCACTTGGTGATATATCGCCAAGCTTTTGCTCGCCAAGTGTTTGACCGACAAATTTGGCGAAAAAAAAATTTTTTGAATGTGGGTTCAATTTAGCGCTATTGGCGATATTTTGCGAAAAATCCACTGAATGATGTTAAAATCGGCGATATTTAGAAAATGAATCATTGTAAAACATTTGTTTAGCATTGCTTCGTGGCAAACTGGGTTTTACTGCCGTGCTAAGCACAAAATTCGTATCTGCACATTTTAACAAAATTGAGTTATCACCACCAGGTGGCTCTTTGTGACGTATTTTACCTAAATACAAACTTATATGGTCATTTGAGAACGGGAACTATTTTTAGAAAAATTTGAAAAAGTTTCATCTGAATCAAATACATGGTGGTGCAAAACTTTAAAGGATTATATCTCAGTTCGAGCTCGACTGTAGATACCACTTTTGCGCTTACCACGGCAGTGTAAATGTTCGAATTGCTATCTTGCTCACTCCTAGCACTATTTTAACACTAAGGCATTTACAAAGAAATTTACACGTAAAAGGAAGTAGTTTGGGACCCATACCAGATTTTTTTTTTCTTCATTTCACAACTTTAAATGATTGTAATTTTATTGCTTTCACAGTGATTCCATACAAGGTGCTACTTTAAAATTTTATTTTATTAGAATCAATTGGTTTAATACATCACTGGTAAGTAAGTTTTTCCATGCGTGAAATTTTGCATTATTTTTACTTCCTTTTACGTAGTAAAGGAAGTATTGTGATCGCGAAAAAAATCACTCAAATTTGAGTCTAAATTTTGATTTTGCTCACCCCCGAATGAATGTTCAGTAGTTTTTTCGACCTGTCAGCACATGCATATGTACCTACCAACATATAAGCAGCCGAAAAATCCTTTTCAACCACCTCCGAGTTAATTACGACGAGTTTTCTTGTGACGTCTTTATGTACGTATGTGCGTATGTATGTGGGTCGCATAACTCAAAAACTGTATGCCGTAGAAGCTTCTAGCTTGGTATGTAGGCTCTGAAGATGGTCTAGTTGTGCACCTCTCCTTGTGGTTGCATTTGACTGTTCCCAAGGGGGTGTTTTACTCCTTTTTTGGGGTAAATCAGTGTTAATTTCAATGCAGACTCAAGTGATATGAATTGGCGCTACCACTTGGCGATATGCCGCCAAGCTTTTGGTCGCCAAATGTTTGACGCCAACTTGGCGACATATCACCAAGTTGGCAACAAATTTGGCGAAAAAATTCTTTTTTGAATTTGGGTTCAACTTGGCGCTATTGGCGATATTTTGCGAAAAATTCACTGAATGATATTAAAATCAGCAATGTTTAGAAAATTAACCATTGTAAAATATTTTTTGCATTGTTTCGTGGCAGATTAGGGGAATAAATATTTGAATTGTTACCTTGCTCACTCCAAGCACTTTTTTTAACACTTAAGGCAACTACTAAGAAATTTACACGTAAAAGGAAGTAATGTGGGGTCCATACCAGATTTTTTTATTTATTAATTACGGGTAAACATAATTTCCTTTTTGTTTCTTTGCATATCTTTTTCCCGGCTTTAATTCGGTTCTTAATATTATTTCTTCTTAAAAGACCTAATTTTAGAGATTAATTAGAGTATAGTTTGTCTTAGAGAAAATATCTTAATCTAGCTGAACATCAATCAGATATAATAGTTTCACATTTTTTAAAACATTTTTCATGCTTTTTTTGCGATTTATAACTTTACCAAATAAAAGAATACACTTTATAGAACCCTTTAAAAAACTTTTTAACAGTAACGGAGTGTGCGCAAAGGGAAGTAGTTAAGATAACTTACTTTTTCTTAAATGAATAAATTGGAAATATGTTTTAGGAATCACAGTACATAAAGATGAAACCATGTATTTTATAATAAACTAGCAGTACCCGCACGGCGATGCCCGTGCAAAAAAGTACAGAAAGTCAACTGAATAAATTTAAATTCACTCCACCCTCTTAAGTAAAATTATTATATTCTTTAATTCAAATGTGCACCACGACCTTTTAAAATATATTGATGACACTTTTAATGCCATTTCAGTTTGTAGTGTTCAATGCGAGGATTATTTTAGTTTTAAAGACTTTTTTTTTCTTTTCGTGTGTGTGTGAGGAACTTATTTATTTTTAGCGAAATTTTTACGTTTCAATGGAACTTTTGACACAACTGTAGAGCCAAGATTTTCGAAAACTTTCAACGACCACAGCAATATTGCCCTTGAAATTTAATATAATTCACCGATTTAACCGTAATTTCAATGTAAAATTGGTCGCCAAATCTAAATTTATTAACATAGGGAACCGATTGTATCAGGTAGATCAGCTACAACCATTCTTCCATGATTTTAATGTGAACATTAAAAGGAAAGAAATATAATGTCTTTCGTACCATCTCTTTGAAAAGATTACAATCTAACAGTGACTCTCAAATAATCAAGATTTCACTGGCCGGGAAGTTTGGAAAATTTCCCTGTTATCTGAATAGCGGTGTTACAGAAAATGTCAGAATGGAACTATTATTATTAAAAATTTAGTGCATTAAATACATGTTTTAAACATGCAATAAAATACGCTTTAAACTGCAAACAACTACTGTTCCTTCCCAGACCGTTTTATTTTTCTTTGAGTTGGAGAAAGTAGTGTTTCACTGGCTGGGAGGTTTGGTAAATTTCCTGATTGTCGCCAAACTTTACGACGCCAAATGCGAAGAGGAACTGAACAGACATCCCTAAATTTTTAACAATGATAGTTCCATTGTGACATTTTCGGGAACCCCGAATTTTGAGGAAGTCAACTTAATAAATTTAAATTCACTTTAACCTCCTCTGAAGAAAAAATGTTATATCCTTTAGTTCAAATGCGCTCCACAACCTTTTAAATTCCACTTAAAGTCATGTTAAAGTTTAAATCAATTCGCCAAATAAATATAAGAGACAGAAAGTTAAGTAAGTAACAGGAGATATTAATTAATCAAATTGAATAAATTTTCAAGGCTTAAATCTATACGCAAATTTAAACCACAAAGTAACTTCAGGGACAAAAGAGCAGCTGATCAGGAAAATGGCTCTAGTGTTTCAGTTCTGCGTAGAGTTAGGCCTTGAAAATTGACTAAATTTGATTAATTAATATCTCCTGTCCTAATTAACGGACAGAAACGTGCTAAAACTCTTTCCAACGATATATAATGTTTTGGGGTGGGGGAAGGTTTTCCCCCTCAATTATGGCGGATACACCAAAAATGAGACTAATTAATTAATTTAAAAATAACTAATTCGAAATTAAAAATTTGGGCTTCGAGGTGCACGAGGGCGGGGTACGTTCGAATTTTTGAGCCAAGTTTCAGGTCTGTAGGTGCTGTGGGGGCTTCTGGCCAGCGGTTACAAACGTACAAACGACAAACGAACACCGTCATCTTTATATATATAGATTTACATTGAAAAATATATTTATTTTTGGCAATTAATTTATACCTTCAAAAAAAGTGGAGAATTTTCACTCGTTTTCTTCATAACGCAAAGTGAAAAACAAAATATTCTCTGCTTGACTATGACATTATTCTTGATTACATGAAACAGTAAACGAAAAAATGAATAAATAAATGATTAGATAAGAAGCAATAAATGAATAAATAAACTAATTAATTAATAAATTAAAAAATAAATAAATGAGTGAATAAAGTAGTTAACGAATAAGTATATAAGTAAACTATTAAATGAAGGAATGCAAATGAATTAATTTAAAAATGAATACGATAGTGATTTTATAAATTACTGAATAAGTAAAGGAAATGAATTATTTCAATTTGCCCCATCCGCTTTGCCCAGCATGTACTTAATTTATTGTAAAAAGCTTTTTAAATAAACATAAGTTTAATAATAAATAAATAAATACTGCACAAAATATTAGTAGGCTTTAATTGATATTTAAGCTGTTAATAACAAGAGCTTTATTATTTTATAATGACAAAAATTACAAGACTTACAACAAAATATTACAAGATTAGTATTATTTTTTTTAATTGCTTGCATGATCCCATGCTTGATCATCAAAACTTGTGTATTACATAGTCATATGTCATTACATAGTTAAATTATTGCTAGATAGATAGTGCTGAAGGCAAAATAAATATTTCTCCATTTCACTTAGCCCCGCTTGTTCACTTTGCCTCACATTCCTCTACTAATTTTAAAGAATATTTTTCGTTTTTATCACACTGTTGAATGTTTTACACTGCTCGACATTGAAAATGCAATACCAAGAAGGAGTGATCAGAAATTCATGCAAATTTTACCGTAGACGCACGTCACTGAGTTATGCAAATGATATGAAATGCGCAGCTCTCCGACGCACGTGAAGTAAGATATAAGAGAATGAAGTTGAAAAGTGGGCTATGTTCATGTTGGTTTTTCTGCCAGACTAATTATCGGAGAAATTTGGTTTTTGTCTCGAAGGATACGTGTGATAGAAGGAAATGCCACGCCGTCCTCAACGAAGACACTCCCAGCATATAGACGACTTTACAAGGGGTATGGTGATCGGACTGAGAAGGGGAGGTTGGTCCATACGTCAAATTGCAGCTGATACCCACATGGATGCAAGCACTGTGCATCGGCTGTGTCGGAGATGGTTGGAAAGAGGAAATGTAGCCACACTGAGGGGTGCAGGTGCAGCCAGAGTGACGTCAGACCGCTTGGATCGACGGATTCACCGACAAGCTGTGGCGGACCCGCAAGTCACTTGTACGTCGATTCTGCAGCACGTGCAAGGTACCCTGGATGTTCCTGTGTCGACTAGAACCATTTCCCGTCGACTGGTTGCACGTGGCCTGCAATCACGGCGCCCGCTAAGAAGACTGCCATTGACCTCACAGCACAGACTCCAACGTTTGGAATGGTGCCGGACCAGAGCGACGTGGATGGCAGAATGGCAAACCGTAGTGTTCTCAGATGAATCCCGCTTCTGTTTGTCCAGCGATAGTCATCGCATACGTGTGTGGCGTCGACGTGGAGAAAGATCGAATCCGGCAGTAACTGTGGAACGCCCCACAGAGCGACAACGTGGCATAATGGTTTGGGGCGCTATTGCATAAAATTCCGTATCACCTCTAGTTCGTATTCGGGGCACTATGACGCCCAACGATATGTAGATAATGTACTGCGGCCGGTGGCAATCCCCTACCTTCAGGGTCTGCCAAATGCAATTTTTCAACAGGATAACGCCCGGCCTCACAGTGCTCGAATCAGCCGACATGCTCTACGAGGTGTACAGATGCTTTCCTGGCCACCATACTCTCCTGACTTGTCACCAATCGAACATGTGTGGGACGTGATTGGACGCCGTTTGCAGAACCTGTCACTGCCTCGTTCAGAGGACGAACTGTGGCAAATGGTTGAAAGGGAATGGAGTGCCATCCCTCAGGACACCATCCGCAGGCTTATTGACTCCATGCCTAGACGTGTTTCTTCGTGCATCGTTGTCCGCGGTGGTCCTACTTCTTACTGAGCCGACGCCGTCCTCGCTCTAAATTTTGCTTATTTATTTTGAAATAAATATCACTTATTGTTCCATGCTGTCTCTGTCTTCTTACCAAATTTCATCAATTTCTGACCACTCCTTCTTGGTGTTGCATTTTCAATGTCGAGCAGTGTATAACATATTCAGGCTGTTCAAATAAATATGCTACAGCTTGAAACTTTGTTCTGGTGCAACAACATGTTTAGATATTTGACTAGTCATGTAGATAGTTATAAAACATCAGATGAATTTTAAAGAATGCCGAACTATGGATACTTTGCCATGTAACTCATTTATAAGGTTTACGTATGAATTGTAGACTCAAGAAATTTGTGTATATCCTTACTCATAGTTATTTGCATTAGATGGTGCATACAACTTAAAAGTGGTAGAGTGCTCTAAGTACCTATTACTACTGCTCGAAATATATATAAGTGGGCCTTTGGAATGTTTTCTTTATTCGCTTAAAAATCGCCAGTGCTTATATTATATTCCTTATATATTATATTCCACGAGGTAAAATAAATTGAAGACTTTCCAATATTGTGCAAATAGGGGAAGAAGTCATCTATTTTTGATGTTGTATAATAAATATGTAGTTTGCCAGAGATGTGACAAATTTCTACTTGTAAGTATGTATTTTGTTTCATTATTCATTATCGTTCCCTCTACTTTTCTTACAAAAATGTTACAAGATGTATTGAGAGTTTTCTTTTCTCTCTCTCTCTCTCTCTCTCTCTTTTAAAAGAAAAAGCAAAGCCAAAAATTAACGTTGCCTCAAATATTTTATACACTGACTGTAACTTCATACCTATCAAGAAAGTCAACACCGCTGTGAAATGCCGACGAAATAATCGTACAGATTTCATCGCACACATTTTTCAAAAAGACCCCTATTGTTAACCTCCTTACTCCCCCATAATGGCAAATTCCTCAACTGTCGACACCACTTTCCTTTATTTCTTTCGGAAAATCCCGCCCCAAAATCTTTTATAACAATATAATATGTCGAGGTTAACGACACGATATCATTATTACGTCATACGGGAAAATTTTTCCTAACTCAACAACAACGACAGTTGTCGATGGCCGTATAAAAGATTTCACTAAGGCCTTGTGTTACCGCTGACTTGACCATGCGCCCGCCTGTTACTTAGCCGCATTGTTTTTGGCAAACAGGGATCACTATAAAAGACAGGGTATATTATTTTTTCCGCATGCCGAAACACAAGACCAGCATTGTTGTTGCGCGGAGAATTTTTCGTCGCGGAGACGCCTTATCTGTTTCGGGAAAGTGAACTGTTTCGTCAAGGCTGGTGGTGGCTAGGATTCCTCTCTGGTTGTGTGTGTGGCTGAGTTATAGAATTTTCGGGTCCGTTCTCTATTTTTGAGTCAATTGCTTTTTCAAGTGGACAGGGCTCGCGACAAATCCCTTTGGTCGCGTGCCAGGCGTTAAAGCACCGAGTGGCTGTTTTGGTGCGAGGCATAAAGAACTGATTTTGGTCTGCTGTCAGACGATTCTTTTCAAGATATTATTCAATGACATGTGATACAGTAACGTAATATTTTGTACTCTACGAGTTTATTCTCTCAAGTTGCTATATCAGCGTGAACAATTATACGCCGTATAAAAAGTGCACGTTTTTCGATTCCCGAAGTAAATGATGACGAACGAGGAAAAAAAATAAACGAAAAAAGAAATAAATAAATGAAAACACCTAGAATAAGCCAGTCAAATATCTAGTAGGGTGGGCCGAAAAAGACTTTTTTTCGATGATGGGTATAGCGGAAAAGGTGCCATTGAGGGAGCAAAGTGCACATAAAAACTTGACATTTTTTGGCCAATTTCTTGATCTGCCGCAATTGCGTTGAAGTTTGAAAAAAAATGCAGTTTTCTGGCATTTTTAGGAAATTATTGAAAAATATTTTTAGCACCAAACATCTAAGATAAGTACGGCGAAAACTTCATTTTAGCGTTTTGATTTAATTTAAAACGTAGAAAAACCAAGAAATTGTCAAATCTTCTAGGCATTTGTGGAAAAGGAAGGAATTATGCCACTTACCTCATGTATTTTATGCAATTTCTATGCCCCCAATGGCACCTTTTTCTCCCTACCCGTTATCGAAAATAGAAATTAAAAAAATAATAATAATTTGATAAAAATCTCGAAAAAACTGCACTTTTTCGAAACTTCAACGCAATTGCGGCAGCACAAGAAATTGACCAAAAAATGTCAAATTTTTTATTGAACACTTTGCTCCCCTAATGTCACCTTTTCCGAAATACCCATCATCGAAATAGGAAAGAAAAAAAGACCTTTTCCGCCCACCCTAATATCTAGTTTTGAATTCCGATTATGTTTTTTCCAACTACAAATTGCGATAGGACCCTACTCGTTTTGTTTCTTGTTTCTACAAATGGAATGGAAGGGAAATAGCAAAATTTGCAGCCCCCTTTTCTTTTGAAAATTTGGCTATTTGTGACTTTATTGATTCAATATTAGCAATTTTATTTAAGTAAAAATGTTTGTAAAGTGCGTTGCAACATGAAAGACAGGTAATTTTCATAAAGTGGAAATTATGTTTTAACTCCGAACCAAGAATACATGAATACGTTTTTCTGAAGGCAAGTGAAATTCGAATGGAGGAATCCGAGGTTGTTTCTATTTCTTCCTTTATCCTTTTGAACAATCTGAATTCGGATGAAGCATTTGCTAACACTTAGAAAGTTAATATGCTGAAGTAAAAAATTACGGATTTGCAATTTTTCATTTGCACAGAATGGATATTTCAATCCCGATTTATATAAAACGAGCACTAAAATATAAAATAGGTTGAGGGTTTTTATAGGTATGCTTGTGGATTAATTCAACTTGTTTGCTAAAATGTCACTCCAACATTGAAGACTTTATTTTTTAAATCTGAACTCAACAGTGAAGTTTGAATAATTAAATGGAATAAAACGAAATTTATAGGAGACTAGCTTATTTCTCGGCTTTGCCGGGGTGCTAATTAATACAACATAGCTAATTATAAATTTAAAAACTTATTTCATGCTAAAATGAAACAGGTGAGGTATAAATCGATAATTCATTGTTAATTGTAATCTTTGTTGGAAATGCTCATATTTAAACGTGTTAAATTTTATCAATTTGTATTCTTAAATGTTTATCAATATTACTCTACCTATACAAAATTGAAAAAAAAAAATGGCCATTTTGAGACAAAAAATTTGAATGTTGAGCTTTTTTGGTTTTTTAAAAATTTCAAAACCCCACCTATGTGAATTCCCTTTAGTACATCGAGGAGCCTCTGTGCCAAGTTTGATGAAAATTTGACGAAAACTGTGGATTTGTATAGGGAACAAACATATATACACACATTCATTTTTATATATATAGACTAGTGGATATGCCCGGCGTCGTTCGGGTTAAAATGCAACATGCAAAATCCAAGAAGGTATTTTTTTGTAACAACAATGAAATAGGTGAGCCTTAAATTGATAATTCATTGTTAATCCTAATCTTTTCTAGAAAATACTCATATTTAAATGTGTTAAATTTTATCAATTTGTATGCTTAAAGGTTTATCTCTATTACTCTATCTTTTAAAAATTGAAAGAAAATGGCCATTTTGAGACAAAAAAGTTTGAATTTTGAGCTTTTTCGATTTTTAAAAAATTTCAAAACCCCGCCTATGTGAATTCTAGTGCATCGGGGAACCTCTGTGCCAAGTTTGATGAAAATCCGACGAAAACTGTGGGAACAAACATATATATATATATATATATATATATATGTATACAGACAGACATCCATTTTTATATATGGGTGATTCTACAAATACGGGAATATTTCTAACATATGTAGCTTTTTCAAAAAAATAATTTAAAGTTAAAAATCTGAAAAAAATCAGCAAAGTACTTTATAAGTTGCATAATTAAAATAGAATATCAGCAGAGCTTAAATGGTTGTATTTTATTGTATTTTTGGGATTTTTATTTTTTTTTGAAGGCATATGTGAATGATAGAAAGGACATATGGATGACACAATGGGTATGTGAATAACACAATAAGTATGTGAATAACACAAACACAATAGGTATATTAGTGAATTTTTTTAACCTGTAAACTGTTAGACATAATTTTTAAACATTGTACTGTCATAGTTTGGCTTTTGATTCATCCACGTGTCTCATATTAGGGCATGTGAATGACATTAGAAAAAGGGCATGTGGATGACAAAACACAAGTAATGTGTTCTCAAAAAGACATTTCTGAATATTTTTCAGTCTAATTTCGAATAAGAACCAACAAATGCAAGCTTTAGGACTATTCATTATCAAAATTTATTTACATATACATTTTACTTGCATTTTGTAGGCCATGTTAATGACAAAGATGAAAAACACTTGCCTTGAAAGTTGAGTTTAGCTTGCTTTTTATCAAAAAGAAATTGCAGAACAGCAAAATTAATCTTCAGCCAGGAATAACAAAGTTCCATGCTTTATTTTAAAATGTGTTGCTAGATTTTGAAATAAAACATTTCAGAGAAAAATATCTATACTTTTCAGACATGTGGATGACTGATAATCGCTGGGACAAAGTTTAGATTAACTTTTAGAGACATTATTTTCACATTATTTTGCTTTTTTGTGATTTACATCTTGCACACAATAACATTTATAAATAAAAAACTTTTGAGAAAAAAAATCACTTATTTTTTTTTTTAAATCTATTTTCCATTGATTGTGAAAATTGCACCTATGGGACAGGGCATGTGGATGACATTTCAATGTAATATTTTATTTTTAAATGAATAATAATTAATTACTGACGTTGTTGACAATCAGAATTATAGAACAAAAGACGCATAAAAATATTCCCAAAATAGTTTTTTATTAAATTAAAAACAAAAAGATCAACCAGTACGGAACACAAATTTGCCCATTTTTGTAGAATCACCCATATATAGATTATCTTGCAGGTAAACGTTTAAGTGAAGTAGTCAGCATGAAGGATAAAATAAAAGTTATTTTGTCTGTTCTTAAGATTGAAATACAATGAGTGGCCCTGAGTTTTGTTATTCTGTGGGGGTGTTAAAACGCAAGGGTCCAACGCCAGGGTGAGGGAAGTGTACGAAAGATAGTAGAGTTTCGAAACTTTTTTTTTTCTTTACTTTTGGTGATTTTCGCCAATTAGTATTAGCTTGTGCAATCAAGAATGAGTAATAAATAAATAAATACAAAACTAATTAAAAAATGAATATAAACTAAAAATGTAAAAATTTAAAAATTAAAAAACACAAATAAAAATAAATCAAACAGGAAGAATAAAGCATCAAAACCATTTTTTAATCAGAAAATATGAGTAAGAGTCCTAAGTTATAGAAATGTTATTGTCTAGTTCAAGGTTTTTCTTGAGTAAGACCACCTGAATAAAAAAAAAATGTCTTTTAAAATCTCCTCAAGGAGAAAAACTGACTGTCAGCTGTTTTTGTAGAAACGGGTATAAGAAAAGTTATGGTTAACAATTTAACCAACTCTTGAAGTTATTGAGTGAATTCAATGAGCTTACTTCTTTCAAGTAAAAAAGGGATCCCTAAATCTTGGATGGTTTCAAATGTAGAGTTTTTTTCATTCAAAACTATCTAACATCATATTGCTGCGTTAAATTAATCTTCTTGCGTTAAAACAGAACTCTGACCTGCAATTGCAATTTTTAGTTTCGGAAAGCAATTGCGAAGAAATATTAAGATTTTTCTCCTTATTTCTTTCCCTATTCTATTCTGCTTACATGCAGTGGGGGTGCCCCATACCAAATGTATAAATATTTTGCTGGGTTGCTTGAGACCTCATGCACCCCTTGCAGTTGGTACCCCTGAAGAGAGTACACGCAAAAGATATTTATACACAGTAAAAAATGAATGTTTTTACAGTATAATACAGCTAATTTTATAGAAATAAACTATAAAAATTGCTAATTTTACTCTAATATACTGTAAAATTGCTACTTTTACAGGACTAAACTCTAAAATTGCTCATTTTAAAGTAATAAACTGTAAAATTGCTACTTTTGCAGTTTATTACCGTCCATTTTACAGTTTAAACTGGAACCTCTGCTGCCAGTATTATACTGTTGTTTTTATAGCATAAAACAGCTAAATTTTACGGCAATAAACTGTAAAATTGCTAACTTTACAGGAAGAAACTGAAATTGTTAGTTTTGCAGTCAGAGACCGATCATTCTGACGTTGAACATGGGGCATATTTCTATTTCAGGGCCCCCGTCCCCCTCCTCATATCAGTTACGTGTTACGAGTAAAAAAATTCTTACAATACCAGAATGAAATAAAAGTTTTGTGCAAAGATTAAACTTAAAAAAATAATTATAATAATGCTATCAAATTATTATTACAAAAATATACGTCGATGTACACAGAACGCATTTATTAATAGTAAAATATACAGTTGGCATTTAGCATTTAGGATGCGTTAGATAAAGTAAGGGGATTTTGGGCCCCCCGAACTCTAAGAGGAGGAGCCTGTGCCCCGTGTGCCCCTGCGGTAATCAGGCTCTGTTTGCAGTTTATTACTGTGGATTTTACGGTTTTAAATTGGAACCTCGGATGCCAGAATTACACTGTAAAAACAACAGTTTTTTTTTTTTTTTGCAGTGAACGAGCAAAAATTATTCTGAAATCATAGTACAGAGAGAATTATATTTTCTCAATATCAAAAAGCAAAGATAATTGCGAAACAAAAACGAAAAGAAAACTTCAGCGGAGACACGCGTCTTAGTCGAAGTTGGGACTTTTAAAATATGCATCCTCTCAAAGTTCCACGGCTCCACGCGACCGTACTCCATCAAAAAAATCGAAAATGGGGAACATTACACCAGCCATTACTCTCCGTTTACAGTTGAAGCGCAAACAATGTAAAAGGCCCCACACAAAAGCCTGCTTCCATTCTTAGCTTTTACGATACTTAAAACGTGTTTAAACAAAAGATTATTGATTGGCGATCAGTTCGCCCTTTTTTCCCGCTGTCGGGATATGCACCGTTTTAATTTTTATTTCTTCTTGTACAATAAACAATCGAGCCCAGAGGAAGGTTTTAGTGGGTGTCAGATTGTGGTATTTGAGTCGTTGTGGTAGCTCAGAGCGTTATTTGATTCCATTTTACTCTCCATATTTTGTATGAGTGGTTAGACGCGTGTCTGAATACTAAAATAGTTGTAAAGAAATTCCTTGGAATTAAATGTCTCGTAAAAATGACCTTGGTTAAATGTTAGGTGATTCGTTGTTAAAAAAACTCACCTTTTGTCTAATGTTATACAGAATAATTGTTTTATTAATAGCCATATTCTTGCATTTATAACGTAACAAATAGATTGCGTACTAAGTTTGCCAAAAGTACAATGTTTTAAAGCAGTGAGTACTGAGTAACCGCCTCTAAGCAAGGGCTAAAAGGCAGGAACATGCAATACCCCGCCAACTCGTTAATTTCAATCCGTGGACTGCAGTTTCGTGCTTATTATGCACTCATTAGCATGGAATACAAAAGTAGACGAGTTGGAGGCAAAAATCCTCTAATAAAGCAAAGAGAGCCGAAAAAAACTGGTAGCTAATGTGAAATATCGATATAAACGAGTTGGCGGTGTATTGCATGTTCCTGTCATAGCCCATGCTTAGGGGCGGTTACTCACTGCTTTATACCCAAACTCTGCCATTAAATTTACGAATTGTACCGTACCACGTGCAGTCGCTCGCTGGTAATCTAATTTCACATTAGCTACCAGTTTTTTTCGGCTCTCTTTGCTCTTGGATTTTTACCTCCAACTCGTTTGCTTTCGTATTCCATGCTGATGGGTGCATAATAAACATGAAACTGCAGTCCATGGATCGAAATAAACGAGTTGGCGGTGTATTGTATACAATGTTTTGGTTTGTTGAGTTCCTTTTTCTCACTAGTTAAAAATAAGACATTTATCACTTACCTAATAAAGAATCACATAAAATCACAAGGTAGCAGATTACCAGGTGGAAAAAAGAGAAAAAAAAGGTCGCAAGCACGAGCATTGTTCTTTCTAATAAGCTACAAAATAAAATTATATTTAGAGAAAAATTTAACAGTAAGCAAATTTCTATATTAATAAAATTTTGAATTAAAAATCGTTATGTTTCGTACATACATTGAATATATTTTCGGTTTCAGGATTCCGAAATCATGTTTATCTTAAATACCTCTCAATATTTCAATTATTTGATTAATTTTGACCAAAAATATCCATGAATAAAATTTGTTCCTGAGACCAAAATTATTATTTTTAAAAGTAAAGTTAATTAGGAATACAATAACTTTACTTCAGCATATCAAAGTTTTGTTCTCTTCAAACGAAGCAAGAAAAACAGTACGAAATGCCATCAAATGTCACAACGATATAATAGCACTTGGGTTTTGAACTTTTAGTGGAATGGTTCATAGGATTGCTTTGTGATATAATGTATTTTTTTGTCGTGTTAAAGGAAGTGTCAACATAAAATACGTGCATTAAAATCGATCTTTTGTTACAATAGTGCTTTTTACAAGATTATGAAAATTATGGCATGGTATTCGACTAAAAAATGTATTAAAAATATTAAAATTAAATTATAAAATTAAAAGATAATTTCTAAGCTTTTAAAAAATATATTGAATACTGACTTTAAATGCGGGAGTTTCAAATATCTTTAAATTCACAAAGCAGAAATTAATAACTTTTCAATTATGTACCAGTAATTTAATTACAATCGAACACAATACTTTTTCTTTCTTAATGTTCAATGCGCGACGATGCAGATATTAAATTTATTCCCTTTTAGAAGTTTCACAATCTAGATGATACTTGTAGTACGTATGAATCTATATCTTCCCTACTAAGCTGAAGGTGGGTTTGTCTTTCTTTCTTTCCTTCTTTCTGTCTGTCTGTCTGTTACGCGCGTAGCGCCAAAACCGTTCAGTCGATTTTCATAAAATTTGGCACAAAATTAGTTCGTAGCATGGGGGTATGCGTCTCGAAGCCTTTTTTCGAAAATTTGATTTTGTTCTTTTTCTATTCTTCGTTCGAGTTCATTTTTCATATGAATGTGATAAAATCGGGGAGAAATATTTCATATATATCTTCAAATTTTGTGTCATTCGAAAGCTTAGAATTTTCTGCTAAAAATGACGTCAATTAGAAATTTCTACGGAGCATTAGAAGAGCTGTAATAATTGTTTTTAGAATCCCGGAAATTAAAGGCTTACCTTGAGCAAAGCTAGCCAAGCGATTCTAAAATGGTTAAGCACGAGAATAAAATTTGAAAATAAAGATGAAATGAATTATTTTATCAATGGAAATTAACTTTTCATGTTGTTACCATGGTTGTGTTTTTATAACCTATTTGTTTCGTTCTTTTTCCCTTAATAATTTTCAAAATGTATTTGTTTTAGTAGCAATCCAAACTCCTAGTCTTATTAAAATGAGTTATTTAACTGTTGGAAAAAATCGTCTGTTTTTATTTCCTCAGTTTTTAAGGAATTAAAACTTGGTAAATTATAAAAATATCGTATACATTGTGATATCGCAACGTTCTTTTCTAAAATGCTTTATTTAGGAAAATGTATTATATTGTTTTTAAAGCTAGAAAAGAAAACTTCCTTCTTTCTTTTAAACTTTGGTTCGATTTCTGTTGATTTCTGTAAGCAACAAAATTGTTCTCATTTTCTTTTTTGGCTTGTTAGCCTACTTTCCCGTTAAAAATAAAAGAGACGAAAAAAGCATTAAAATTGGCTTAATGCATCTAAAAAATGTCGCCAAGTCCAAAAAATATCGCCAAGTCCAAAAAATATCGCCAAGTTCAAAAAATATCGCCAAGTAAAAAAAAGTCAAAAAGAAACAAAAAAATGAAATAAATATCGAAAAATTAAAAATTTGAAAGTAGGGTATTGAGATGGGGAATTTGTGCGTCGGTCGGTCTGTCGGTCGGTCGGTCTGTCGGTCTGTCTGTCCCCCCCTAATAACTTTTGAATGAACATTCCGATTTGGACAAACTTTTTTTTGTTGGAAAGATCTCGGCGAGTACAGCTCATTCCCATATTTGATTTTTCGATTTGAACAATTTTTGGTTCAACTTTGAGCCGTTCAAACAACCGGTCCCGCGATACTAACTTTTGAATGAACAGTCCGATTTGAACAAACTTTTTTTTGTTCGAAAGGTCTTTTCAAGGATACTTCATTCCCGTATCTACATTTTCGATTTGAACAATTTTTCGTTCAACATTGAACCGTTCAAGCAACCTTTCCCCACCTAATAACTTTTAAGTGAACCGTCCGAATTGAATAAAGTTTTTTTTGTTCGAAAGATCTTATCAAGAATACTTTATTCCCGTTTTTAAATTTCCGATTTGAACAATTTTTCGTTCAACATTGAACCGTTCAAACAAGCTCTCACCCCTAATAACTTTTGAGTGAACCGTCCGATTTAAACAAACTTTTTTTTGTTCGAAAGATCTCGGCAAGGATACTTCATCCCCGTTTTTAAATTTCCGATTTGAACAATTTTTCGTTCAACATTGAACCGTTCAAACAAGCTCTCACACCTAATAACTTTTGAATGAACAGTCCGATTTAAACAAACTTTTTTTTGTTCAAAAGATCTCAGCAAGGATGCTTCATTACCGTATTTAAATTTTCAGTTTGAACATTTTTTTTGTTCAACATTGAACTGTTCAAACAACCTTTCCCCACCTAATAACTTTTAAGTGAACCGTCCGAATTGAATAAACTTTTTTTTGTTCGAAAGATCTCGGAGAGGCTCATTCCTATATTTCACTTTTCAATTTGAACCATTTTTCGTTCAATGATGAACCGTTCAGAAAACATTTTAACATGAGCGCCTACGGAGAAATTTAAATTGAATGTTGATTCTGAACTTCAAGGCGGATTTCCTTCAAACTAACTTTGTAAGAAAATGGTTTTGATAAATAATGTATTGTAAAGTACTTTTTTGAATAATCTTCTGTGAGGACTCTGATTCCGACTCCGACTCCGCAAACATGGCGGAAATGCAGTTTCAGAAAAAATGACTGACTGGGCAGACGATTTTTTGTATATTTATTTATTTGTTTTGTTTAATTTATTATTATTTTTTTTACCAGACGATTTTTTTTGTTAACAAAAATTTTTCATTCACGAGAGCATTTTATTCCTTATTTATATTTAACAACTGGCAACGGATTAAAAATGAAATTCAAGACATTTTATTAACGAACGAGTTTTTTTTTCTTTCTTTGATAAAATGTGTTTTGAAGTTCTTTGTACTTTTATTTTATTTATTTTTTTTTTCTTTTGAAAACGATTGTGGAATTTTTCTACGGAAGAACTATAGCAGTTACATTCTTTTAAAGGTGCGACAAAACTTTATTGACTCGTTTATTTACTTTTTACGTGTCTATTTTATCTGATGAGAGGGGTATATTTTGCTTTCAGAAATCAGCTTTAAGTGCAAAAAGATATGTTTGACATAATTTTTAGTTTTAGATAATCAAGAGAATATTGATCAGATGCTACAATGCCTATGTCGATGTACGGGAAAGTAGGCTCGTTTAGTTCTTGACAGAACTTCTTGTTATGTCATATTTTTAAGGAATTTTTGTTGAATTATAACTAAAATAGAGTAGTTTCCATAGTAGTTCCATTATATTTCCATTCTTTTCTGCTATGGCGATTCTTTAACAAATGACCTTTTAATTTTATACTACGGACAAAGTCGTGCGGGTATCGCTAGTAAGTAAATAAAACAAATTGTAGAGCTATAGAAATTCGAAACAGACATAGATTGAGATAAATTGAAACATTTTCAAGGCAGTGCTTTTTGCTTGGTATATGACTGTGCTCATTTCTCTCTGAAGATGACTCAAATCTTGTTTTTACTTTTATTTACATTTATTTATTTGTCTTTAATTTTACACTAATTATTTCAGTTCAGTTTCATTGCGAAACTAGCACTGACGTAAATATTTTCTTAAAGAAAGGTTCAAAAATAATTTTCAGACTTCCTGACTAAAAATATTCGCGAAACATTGCTTCCTTAAAAAAAAAATAAAAAGACTCGTCTGAGACTGAAAAATATAAATTATCTATTGTTTGGAATGGGGCGCACACAATGAGTGTCCCGACTGGGCCCCGAAAATCCGGCGCCGCCTGGGGCCGATACCCCAACATAAACACAACATGATATTCGACTCTGAGTTCCTTTCGCCTGCCGTATGGGAGTGCTCCCCCCCCTTTTTTTGATGTGCCTTTTATTCATTATCTTGCTCCGTGTGTGAGGCTTTCACTTCGCATTTAGGCCGAGATAACTCTGGCAGGGTTATTGCGTCCCCCATGTGAAATATGTGAGAGGGAAAAAGATCGGATGGAAATAAGTTCTCTCATTTTCCACCCAATTGACATTGCATCTGATCACAATTTAACTTCTCAGAGTGTGATGATTTTTAGCTAATTTTCCCGTTAAAGTAAAAGAAGGACGAAAAAAGTATTAAAAGTGCATGGCAAAAAATAAGTTGTTGTTTTTACAGTATAATACTGGCAGCAGAGGTTCCAGTTTAAAACTGCAAAATGCACAGTAATAAAGTGTAAAAGTGCTAATTTTACAGTCTCTTACTGAAAAGCAGCAATTTAAGTTTTTTACCACAATTTTAGTTTATTGCCATAAAATTTAACTGTAGTATACTGTAAAAATATTACAAAACTGGCATCAGAGGGTCTAGTTTAAAACTGTAAAACGTACGGTAATAAAGTGTAAAATTAGCAATTTTACAGTTTATTGTTGTAAAGCAGCAGGTTACAGTTTATTAGTGTAAAATTAGCAATTTTACAGTTTATTGTTGTAAAGCAGCAATGTAACAGTTTATTAGTGCTAAATTAAAAATTTTACTGTTAAATTCGCAATTCTTGCAGTTTGTTACTATAAAATGAGCTGTATTATACTGTAAAAACAACGTCTATTTTTTAGTGTGGCTTAATGCCTCCCAAAAATATCGCTAAGTAAAATAAAAAACTAAAAAATAAATAAATATCTGCTAATAACCCAGCAGAAGGTGGGGATGTCTTCCTGTCTATCTGTGAAACTGTTCGGTCGATTTTCATCAAATTTGGCACAAAATTCGTTCGTAGCATTTGGGAGCGTTTTTTCAGAAAATTCGATTTTGTTCTTTCTCTATTCTAATTTTTTGTTCATTTTTTACACAAAAATTTAATAAAATTGGGGATGAATATTTTAGATACATATTCAAGTTTAATGTCATTTGAAAGCGAATAATTTTTTGTATTAAATGTAATTTATTTGAAGTTTTTACGAGCAATAGGAGAGCTGTAATAATTTTTTTTAGAAACCAGGGATCCGAGGTTTTCCTTGAGCAAGCCAAACGATTCCATTCGAGGATGAAATTAAAAATTAAAGAAGAATTAGATTTATTTCCCAACGTAGATTAACTTTTCTTTTTGTTACTATGGTTTCGTCTTTTAGTCCTTTTGTATGTTTTTTTTTTTTTTTTTCAAAAAATATATTTGAAAATGTACTTTATTTCAGAGTGAATCCAAACTCCAAGCCTTTTTGGCGTATTAAAACAAGCTAAATTGAAATATTTTAAGTGTTGAATAAAAGTCGCCTGCTTTCGTTTTTAAAAAAATGTGTGCAGTATTTTTATTTATTTTAATTTCGTATATAATTAGGGCCATCACAACGTTCTTTCTAAAATATTCAATTTCGGAGAAATGTATTATTTCGTTTTTAAAAAAATGTGTGCAGTATTTTTTTTTAATTTCGTATATAAATAGGGCTATCACAACATTCTTTCTAAAATATTCCATTTCAGAGAAATGTATTATTTCGTTTTTAAAAAAATGTGTGCAGTATTTTTTTAAATTTCGTATATAATTAGGGCTATTACAACATTCTTTCTAAAATATTCAATTTCGGAGAAATGTATTATTTCGTTTTTAAAAAAATGTGTGCAGTATTTTTTTAAAATTTCGTATATCATTAGGGCTTTTTCAACATTCTTTCAAAAATATTCAATTTCGGAGAAATGTATTATTTCGTTTTTAAAAAAATGTGTGCAGTATTTTTTTTTTTTAGCTTCGTACATAATTAGGGCTATCACAACATTCTTTCTAAAATATACAATTTCGGAGAAATGTATTATTTCGTTTAAAAAAAAAATGTGTGCAGTATTTTTTTATTTTTTAATTTCGTATATAATTAGGGCTATCACAACGTTCTTTCTAAAATATTCAATTTCGGAGAAATGTATTATTTTATTTTTAAAAAAATGTGTGCAGTATTTTTTTTTTTTAGTTTCGTACATAATTAGGGCTATCACAACATTCTTTCTAAAATATACAATTTCGGAGAAATTTATTATTTCGTTTAAAAAAAAATGTGTGCAGTATTTTTTTATTTTTTAATTTCGTATATAATTAGTGCTATCACAACGTTCTTTTTAAAATATTCAATTTCAAAGAAATGTATTATTTCGTTTTTAAAAAAATGTGTGCAGTATTTTTTTTAACATTTCGTATATAATTAGGGCTATTACAACATTCTTTCTAAAATATTCAATTTCGGAGAAATGTATTATTTCGTTTTTAAAAAAATGTGTGCAGTATTTTTTTAAAATTTCGTATATAATTAGGGCTTTTTCAACATTCTTTCAAAAATATTCAATTTCGAAGAAATGTATTATTTCGTTTTTAAAAAAATGTGTGCAGTATTTTTTTTTTTTTTTTTAGTTTCGTACATAATTAGGGCTATCACAACATTCTTTCTAAAATATTCAGTTTCGGAGAAATGTATTATTTCGTTTTTAAAAAAAATGTGTGCAGTATTTTTTTTATTTTTTAATTTCGTATATAATTAGGGCTATCACAACGTTCTTTCTAAAATATTCAATTTCGGAGAAATGTATTATTTTGTTTTTAAAAAAATGTGTGCAGTATTTTTTTTTTTAAATTTCGTATATAATTAGTGCTATCACAACGTTCTTTTTAAAATATTCAATTTCAAAGAAATGTATTATTTCGTTTTTAAAAAAATGTGTGCAGTATTTTTTTTTTTTTAATTTCGTACATCATTAGGGTTATCACAACATTCTAAAATATTCAATTTCGGAGAAATGTATTATTTCGTTTTTAAAAAAATGTGTGCAGTATTTTTTTTTTTGAATTTCGTATATAATTAGGGCTATCACAACGTTCTTTCTAAAATATTCAATTTCGGAGAAATGTATTGTTTTGCTTTTCAAGCTAAAATTCTTTCTCCTTTTAAACTTCGGTAAATCTTCTGTTGGTTTCTGTAAGTAGCATAATATTTCTCTCCTTTTTAAAGACTTTTTCTGTACTTGCTTCTGTTATGGTTTTCACATTTTGTTTCTGGTTGCAGAGTTAAATCCAGCCGCGTGAACTTTAACTTACTTCCGCTTTATAGTGGAGCGAGCGGTTTGGCTTACGTGGTTTTGAGTCAAGTATAAACATTGGCAGAACTACGACTGGAAGCTTTAAATCCGACTGAAATTGTTGGAGATAAACCTTGCAATATCAAGAGAAGAAATGAAACGAATGAGATTGGCTAACAATCAACATATTAGTCAAGTTTAAAAATTTGCTTAAATGACTTATTAAAAAATCTGGTATGGACCCCACACTACTTCCTTTTAAGTGCAAATTGCAAAGTAGATGTCTTAAGTGTTAAAATAGTGCTTGGAGTGAGCAAGATAATAATTCAAACATTTACACCCTAGTTTGCCACGAAAAATGTAAAAAAAAAAAGATTTACAATGATTAATTTTCCAAATACCGCCGATTTTAACATCATTCAATTGATTTTTCGCAAAATGTCGCCAATAGCGCCAAATTGAACCCAAATTCAAAATAATTTTTTTTCGCCAAATTTATCGCCAACTTGGCGATATATCACCAAGTTGGCATTAAACACTTAGCGACCAAAAGCTTGGCGATACATCGCTACGTGGCCGCGCCAATTCATATCACTTTAGTCAGCATTGAAATTAATACTGATTTACCCCATAAAAGGGGTAAAACACCCCCTTGGGAACATGCGAATGCAACCACAAGGAGAGGTACACAACTAGATCCTACTTGGATCGTACATACCAAGCTAGAAGTTTTTACGGCATATAGTTTTTGAGTTATACGACATACATACATAAGTATATACAGACGGCACGAGAAAACTCGTCCTAATTAACTCAGGGGTGCTGATAAATTAACAAAATTGGAAACGAAATATTCTCATGAATAAAAAATAAAGTGTTCGTGAATAGCATTTTTAACGGCGTTTGTCATTTTCTCGTTGAATTATACTTAACGGCGTTTGTCTTCACGCAATTCTAAATAAATTTTAAAACGAAAAAACTTTGAACTAAAATATAAAAAAAAAAATTTTAATTTAAAGACTATTTCTGTCCGCTCATTCGCACTAAAAAGTATGAAATAAACTAAGTATTCGATATAGTGATTATAGTGTTCAGAAATTTCAGCTCATCTGGATGTATTTATATTTACGTTAATGCTAAAGCAGCCAATAAAGTTTAAATTAAAAATTTGATTTAAGAAATAGGCGGTATAGTGTTTATTACAAATAGCTTTTACTATACCGCCTATTTCTTAAATCAAATTTTTAATTTAAACTTTATTGGCTGCTTTAGCATTAACGTAAATATAAATACATCAAGATGAGCTGAAGTTTCTGAACATTATAATCACTATATCGAATACTTAAGTTTATTTCATACTTTTTAGTGCGAATGAGCGGACAGAAATAGTCTTTAAATTTAAAAAGTTTTTTTTTTATGTTTTATTTTTTCTTTTACCTTACTTTTATACTTTGAATGAACTATATTTGAAATGTAACTAAAATTAAAAATTCTTTAGTTGTGCAACATCGGTTTATTACTGCGGATTCTAGTGTAGTGCTAATGTTTTCTTTTCCGTTAAAAAATTAAAGTAAAAAAATTTCAATTTGAAACTAGCATTTGCTATCCTTTTGACACATTCAACTAAACTACGTATTTGAAACGGCAAAAAATGCTACTTATTATTGTTCCCCTTATAATTATCTTATCTATCACCACTATTTTGGTAAGATCAGAGAAGACATGACGCATGCTAAATGCGCGGAAGGTTTTACCTAAGAAAATCAGACAGTATTTCTGTCAAAAGAAAAGTTACCTAAAGATCAAAGCATATGATAATGTAAGCAATTTTCAAAAACTGATACCTATATTGTAATAGTTTGCTGTTACTAAAAATTTTTTTGTTACTATAAAATGATAAAGGTCTTGCTATCAATATTTTACGGACAAATTGAGACCTACAAGTATTCAGTGGAGCATTTATTTATTCAATACTGAGCTTATGTTTATTTTAATTGTTTTGTGTAATTAGACAAGTGTGTGAGGGGCAAAGTGAATGGAACGAAGTGAAATAGTTCATTTCTTTTACTTATTTGATCATTTATCAAATCATTTACGTATTCATTTATTAATTAACTCATTTTCATTTTCCATTTAAAAATTCACTTATTCATTTATTTATTCACATAATTTCTTACTCATCCACTATTTTATTCACTCATTTATTTATTTTCATACATTAACTCACTTGTTTATTCATTCATTCACTTTCGTATTTACTCATTTAAGTTATCAAACAATAGTTTTAAAAATCATCCAGAAAATATTTCATTAGAAAAAAATATTTTTCACTTTACCTCATGAAGGAAAGAAGTGAAATTTCCACTTTTTTTTTGAAAGTATAAATTGACTGCCAAAAATGAAAAATAATGGTTCAATGCAAGTTTCATTATAAAATACAGTAGAGTCACGAAAATCCGAGGTAATATGGGCTCACGCTACCTTGGATTACTGAAAATTCGGATTATCCTGAAAATTCCTCTAGCCAGGGGTGCCCACAGGGGGGGGGGGATTATGGCGAAAGTTGCGCCATCAAAATGGGGGGGGGGATTTTTTAAAACTAATTTATTTATTTATTTAAATTATTTATTAATTTTTTATTTAAATTATTTACTATTTTTTTTATTTAAATTATTAACTGATTTTTTTAAATATTAATTAATCATTAATTTATTTTTTAAATTTGAATTATTTCTTTTAGTTCTTCATTACTATTTATTTATTTAATTTACTTATTTGTGTGTGTGTGTGTGTGTGCTTGCAAAGTGAGGAAGAGAAGAAAAGAGATTGTATTCTGCGCATAATTACAGTACTTTTAAAAAATTAATAATATGTAAAAAAATAATAGTTATAATTAAAAAGAAAAAATAATAATATTTAAAAAAAATAAATAAAATAAAAAAGTGGGGTAAAAAAAAAGCTCAAGAGGGTTGTAAAAAGTTGTGGGGGGGGGGATTTGTGCCATTGAGCTTGGGGGGGGGGGGATGGGCACCCCTGTTTCTAACAGTGGAAACTTTACACTTTTCGAGCGTAAGGGCGTAAAAAAAAAAATGTTAATTTCAAGTCGTTTTACATATCAAGTTGCTATTTCTAAAGCATATCTTTTAACCTCAAGTAGTCAAAGAAAATTTTGTGACACTTGGCCAGTGTTATTGACTCACCTCTGAATATTTTAATTACTTTTTTGTGTCTACAAAAGGAACTTTGCAACAGCAAAACTTTCCTATTTGCAATTTTTTTAATGCAAATCAAATTTTTAGCTATTAAATATACACCTTAAAATGTCAGTAAAGCACCTCGAATTAACCGGATCATCGGACTTTTGAGATTCGGATTCTCGAGACTCTACTATACATCGCCTTTTCCTTATACACTGTAGTTTTCAAAACAAATTTGTTTATTTTGAAAAAAGTAAGCTTTCTTAACTATTTTATTTTGTTCTACTTTTCGCTACTTAATTTTTGATTCAAAGAAAACGTGGACAAAATGACGTAGCAGGTCAAATATACAACAAGGATTAAAAACCGCATAGGCGCAGAAATTGCTTCGCTACCGTCGATATTGGTTCCACTTTAAACGCCACCTTGCGGCTTCACCAATGAAAAATTTAATTTTTTCATTGGTTGGTTTTTAAATTTAAATTTAGAAATGAACCAATCATTAATTTCTCTTTCTCCTGTAGATGGCAGTGCTTCGTGAATTAAGCCCGAAATTTTGCAGCTATTGGCGATGGATCCAAACAATGTTCGAATTAAATTTTTTGATTGGTTAATTTTTAAATTTAAATTTAGAAATGAACCAATCGTTAATTTCTTTTTCTCGAAGAACTCCAGTAGATGGAGTGCTTCGTGAACCAAGCACGAAATTTTGTTCTTAAAAACCAGAAAGTTGCAGGCATTTAGTATTTAAAAGGCGTTGTCTAAAGCCGATGCAGGGAGTCTAAAATAGTACAAGAAGAAAAAAAAAAAAACATCACAGATACTTTTATTGATAATTACTCACTGGCATGCAATTAATGCAAGCTAAATGTTGAACCTACAGCAGATTCTCAAAGTTCTGCTAGGTGCATCGAGACACGTTTGACATCTATGTTGCATGAAACGGCTTACCTTCTAAATATACCAGATGTTTAAAGCAGTTAGTTACCGTCCCTAAGCCAGGGCTAAGGCAGAAACATGCAATACAGCACCAACTCGTTTATTCCATCCATGGACTGCAGTTTCGTGCTTATTGTGCACTCATCAGCATGGAATAGGAATTAAACAAGCTGGAGGCAGAAACCCTCTTATGAGCGCCATTATAACCACCATCAATTTTGTTTACTTCAATTGGCAGGTATTAGTTTTTAAAAGTGTTCCCTCTTCTGATAATAGCAAACAAAGCAGATATTTAAAGAAAGATGAGTCAACTTTTCTCATCCTGCTAATTTGTTGATTTCAAACTAATAAAAGTAGTCCTTTTAAAATTCATAATATATTTTATTGTTACATAAACATAACATTTGGGGATTTATTGTAGCTCAACTACAATTCAGAAATACATTTTTTTTCCTTAAAGATACATTTAAAGCCTTTTTAAATGCTCTTCATATAATATGAACAATTCACAATAAATATAAAGAAATATTTAAGTACTTACTGAAAGCCATTTTTACAGAAAGATTTTTCTATTGTAAAATAAAACTAATTTCCATCATAAAAAAAATTGTGTGAATTCAAGAATCTTTGGTGTATATTTCTGAATTTTAATTTTATAGAACAAAATACGAAAATACTCGTAATTTTTAAAATTCTTAAACCTAAGAATTAATACATGGCACAAATAAATTGTTTTAGAAAACACGTTATATTTCCATAGTAGTATCTGAATTAAAATAAAGCTAAAGTTTCAACTTCTCCGAAGTTGAAGTTTTTGAATAAAAATCCCCGACAGTTCAAATTTATGGTTTGTTTATCAATAGATCAGTTATTTTATAAAAACGTCAGGTGATTATAGTTATTTAATATATTAGTTTTGAATATCCACAAAGACTTTTTCCTAATTATTAAAAGCTAGTTGAAAACTGAATTAGTCTAACAGCAGCTTGTTTGTCTGCATTTGAAACATCTTATTTCGTGTGGTTGACTGATCTGAGGCGGATGTTAGTTGCAATGTAAATACAATTCTCTTAGTTAATTTTAAAACTGAAAGCAATAAATCCGTAAAAATAGAAGTAACCAGACGAAATAACGAGTATCATACATGACTTAGGGTGTCAAGAAATCTTATCTAGTTGGGAAATCTACACCTGCAGGTTTATCAAAGAAATGATGCATAGCAACTTTTTCCTGAGACACTTTTACTGAAAGATAAATCTTTTTTTTTTACATTCATTGGATTAAAATATCATATCAGTTTTAAGTACACATGATGTTACTTTTGTTTTTATTTATTTGCTATTTATAGTATAAGCGATATTGATTTTTTTGCAGCTGATCTCATTTTCATTTTCTACTCAAGTGGAATTCGAGCTTAGTTGAAATCTATAAAAACAACTTTAATGTAACGCAAAAATAGCAAATTGTTACAAGCCTGTATTTTCGAGGTACAAGCATCCCCATTTTTATGCAGAAATAAATTTTCTGTACAAATGCTTATTGTGCGTAATTTAATGGTGAAGATATTAACGATGAATTACTGAATTAATGATATAAATATTAATTAAAAAATAATTGCTAATCTAATAACTTTCCTTTTTAGTGCTTGTTGTTCCCGAACAAGGGTAATTTCAATGTTTATCTAATATTTTAGACCTTATAACATTTTTCAACTATTTATTTCAGAGTTTGCGTCTTTTTCTTTTTTGCATTAAGTTTAAATTCAAGTGATTTTTTAATCTAAAAAATAATTCTATCAAATTTTAATCGTGTTTATTTTATGACTTCTTCTAAACATTTGTTTTGTTTGTGCTACGAGTAAAGCTTTTTTTGCTTTTCGATAACTGGAGAACTTTTGTTTGAAGTTATTTTGGCAGACGTATATCTTAATATTAAAAAAAGTCAATTTTAATTAAGAAATACACAGAAAACAAACTAAGATATTTTGATCTCATGTTATGCAGCCAAAATATTTACGAAAATTTCAATCATCATTCAAAACAAAAATGAACTAATTATAATGATTAATGACATTAAAACATACTGAAAAATATATTGTGTGACATGTTCACTAAATCATTTACAAAAGTGGCAATACCTAAATCATATAATACTTCATCACATTTTGCTTCGTATTATTGCAATATACAATGTTTTTTGTGACCAGCACTAAAATAAACTATACGAATTCGCACGCAATATCATTTCTCTACACAATTCTAACAATGGAATAACAACTAATACCTTATAATACAACAAAACAAATAAAACCTTTGGTTATCTTTGGAAAGAAATTGTAAAAGTGATAGGAACGGCGGCATTTTTATGTATCTGCCTAGGAAGTAATATTTCTACAAGCATTTGGGGCAAACCATTTTCTTTTCATTTAAATATGTATCATAGAATATTAGCAAACAAGAAATTAGAATATGCATTACACCGCCAACTCGGTTATTTCAACCATGGACTGCAGTTGGCGGAGTGTTACATGTTTCTGCTTTAGCCCTGGCTTAGGGGCTGTTACTTACTGCTTTAAGAAATTAGAAGTTGGTTTTCCTTAATTCATGGACCAAATCAATCCAGAGTTGGTTCTCAAAAGCCTTCTTATCGATTGTTTGCAGAATTACTGTTTTATTTTATTTCTTTCACAATTGAGATCTTTATGTACAAGTGAAGATTTTTCGAATTTCTTTAAGAAAACTTGTTGTAATTCTGTAAACAAACCGTCTTTTCTTGAGTTTTTATAAGTTCTACAGGAATCTTGATCTCCGACAAATTTCACTGAGATTCTGAGATTAATAACTGTTCACCATAATCGAATTTCAAGAACTGATGAATTTTTTACATTTTCAGTTTCGAGTTCCACATTTTCTTTTCATTAAAAGAAAGTTTTTAGCACGAACATAGGACTATCTTTTATGCTGAAGCACGATTAGTTCAAGTTTTACTTTCCATACTTAGACGATTCATATTCGCGCTTTTTTTCTGAAATAAGATGACGTATCTTCTGTTGATGAGATTCCTGTTCGGGTAAAAACTGTAAACTAAGTTTCAGCAATGAGATTGTTTCACCAAGCTGCCAGCCCTGGTGAGGAATGCAATTGTTGCAAATTGCTGTAGACAACACTTCCATTGGTGACAGCTGTATTTGCTGCTGTAGTTTGCTGGACATTGGGCATTTGGGTATATGCTGATGGATAGGACGAACAGGTTGTTGATACAGTTGCATTTGGTGTCGTGTAGTAACTGGGAGTTCCCCCTGCTGTGGGAACAGTGGCGTAAGCCGGTGGACAAGGCCTTCCATCCCGAACTAATACAGGTACTGCAACACGTCTGGCTGTTTGGTGCAAGTTTGCCGCTGTCAGCTCCAACGTCTTGTCTTGCCGTTGTCGTTTGCACTTATACCGCCGATTCTGGAACCATATTTTTACCTAAATACGGAAAACACTTTTAGATTCAAGCATATCAATTGCACCTTATCATTAGGAATAATAAATCTGACAATTTTATGACCAATAACTTGCCGCTTTCATTTGTAATTTCAAAAAACAAGAAAGAAAAAAAACCTAAAATATCTTTAAAGCGTAAAAATGTATTTTTTCTCTTTACATAACACTCATTTGAAAAAAATGCAGTTAGTAAATGTGAGCAGTAGAAGAAAATATACGACACCCCCCAATCTTCATCATAAAGCTTTAAAGTTGCTTCACAAAGTTGCCGTGCTCAGTGAACACTTATTAGATTTCTAAAAGGAATGAGCAAATGCACTAAATTGTTTACACATATGAATCAATTTGGAAATGTAGTCTGTAAGTTAGATTAAAAACTGAATAATATGATTGAAGTTTAAAAACTAATACATATATCAAAAAAATAGACATTTTCACGTTCCTTTTTATAAGAGTGCAGACATGAGAAAAATGTTTGTCAACAGAAGAAAAAAAAAACTATGTGAGGTTAGTTAGGGGATGTGAATCACTGGGACAAGTGGGTCCCCTTGGTAATACTAAAATATACTTACGACTTTTGTTTTTTCTTACACTGATCATGTTACATTTCACCACACACACAGTGGTTGGTTTAAAAAAAAAATACTTCACGGGACCTTTTTCTAGAAATTAGTGTTTATGTGAAAGAAAAAATTCCGAAAAATATTTTTTTGGGAATTCAAGCTACATTTTTCAAGAAAGAGTTTCGATATTTTTTATGCTCATTAACTTTTCATGTGTAGTTTAATCTACACGAAGTGTAAAGTGTGTGTAGCTCAGTTGCAAAAGCTGTTGAATAGATATTCGTGAAACTTGCATCACAGAAAACCATAGAGTATTATGTAGCCCTAATTTTGGAAGTTGAGGAATCAAATGAAAAAAATGCTGCTAAATTCGCAAGAAGGAATAGAAATAACAACACTTTTTATTGGACAGAAAAAGATGTAGTTATAATAGTACTGAGAATGAAGTAATTAGCCAACTTTAAATAGATGAGGCCCTTTAGTGTTTCCAATTTATTTTTCAACTTATAATGTTTCCTGATTTACCAAAACTGATCTTAATCAAGTGTATCTCGTTTATTAAACACTGATTTATATGTAAAAGTAAAATATATACTTTTAGTCTTACAATAAATTTCACAGATGTAATAGTTTCGCTTTCGTTTCATAATTTTTCATCAAACAGATCCAGCAGATATATCAAACATAGTTGCATTTGCAAAGAATACTTCATGCTAAAGATTTACCTAATTTATCAAGCAAGAATCATTTATTCTTTTTTTTTCAGATAAGCTTGCTTTAAATTTAAACAAAAGGTGGCTAGCCAACTTGCCCTTGCGTATATGGTGCGTGGGACATTCATCTATTTTCTTTTTAAGTAAGGCAGAAAAATCGAAATTCAGCTGATTACTTAGCCTTATTAAGGAAAACTTGTGACTCCCTAATAGTTTACTGTCACTTTGCCGGCCCTCTCAGTTTCAATGAGATGACATCTTAGCCTCTAGCTCGGTTACTGTCAATTCCAGTCTGGCGGGCATAATTCTGCTGTCAGTTACATTGCATGTAGTCCTGCCTTAGTCCTTTCTTAAGGGCGGGTAATTTACTGTTTGATTTGCATGCTTTACCTTCGATTGACAAGTCGAACCGCGCCAATGCTACAAAACCACGCTGAATCTATTTTAGCTACCAGTTTGTCGGCAATCTCAGCTTCAATGAAATGGCATCTTACAACTCGATCCCAGTTCCATTCCAAACTGATGAGTCTACAACAAGGACCAAACTGCAATCTCTGGATGGTATGACTTGGCTGTGGTTAGTACACTAAATGTAGTTCCGCCTTAGGTTCAAAAGCCCCGCCTTTAATTCAGGGCTAAGACCCTGGACTAAGGGCGGTAGCTTACTGCTTAACAGATGAATAGTGCTCATAATGATACAGTCGATGCTCTGAAACTATCATCATAAGACTTCTACAGTTATTTACATCTTTTGAGCAGTAAGTTACCGACTTAAAATCAGGGCTAAGACATGCTATGTACCAACAGAATTTTTTTTATTTTTAGGGGAGGGGGAGGGACAGTGGCTGTACAATGTACATATACACTGTATACCCGATAGGCATGTATATCACCGTTCTCTACTTTCAGTCAAGCGAGATATCGCAAATGCAGTTAATTGTTCATTTGAAAAAGCAGTCAAATACTGTCTGTACGTGAAAGCCGCGCCTATAACTCGGGAACAGTTCCACTTAAAAAAGGAGTGATCGGTTGTGAACTTTCCAAAGTTTTCAATTTAAAACTTGCAATTGCTATCATTTTGACACTAACTTCAACTAAGCTTTGTATTTGAAATTAGCATCGTTCTACGTTGTTTCATACGGCTCAAATGCTTCTTATTCTTCCCCTTATTGTTGTCTTAGCTACATTACCCCTATTTTGGTAACAGCAGAGAAGACCTGACGCAGGCGTTAATACACGGAAGGTTTTACCTAAGAAAATCAGACAGTACCAAGCTCTATAATTTCGAAAAAGCGTTTTTAGAATCATATTAAAATGTTTCTCGAGCACAATATTTTAAACTGAATGGGAAACACATTTAGGTATATTGTTTTCAGAAAACAGTGTTGTACGGGCTATTGACTAATTAAATGTGATAATGTAAGTATATTTCTAATGGCTGCACAAGATTGCACTGCACAAAATGAACTGTTGTTTCTACACTATAATACCGGCAGCCGAAGTTCCAATTTAAAACTAAAATATACAGTAATAAACTTTAAAACTAGCAACTTTACAGTTTCTTATTGAAAAGTTAGAAATTTTACAGTTTATTGCATTGAAATTTAGCTGTATTATACTGTAAAAACAACAGTATAATACTGGCAGCAGAGGTTCCAGTTTAAAACTGTAAAATGCACGGTAATAAACTGAAAATTTACCAATTTCAGTTTATTACTGAAAAATTAGCAATTTTTACATTTAATTAGCATAAAATTAGCTGTATTATACTGTAAAAACAACATTCATTTTTTGCAGTGTGCACAGGACTGGCTTCTGAAATGAACGATTCCAGCGAAGAATTTGCAGCACATCAGTTTACCTGCGTGGAGGTGAGCTTGAGCACGTTGGCCAGCTGCTCCCGCTCGGGCGCCGAGAGGTACCGCTGCTGCTTGAACCGCCGCTCGAGCTCGTAGACCTGCGCCTGCGAGAAGAGCACGCGGGGCTTGCGGCGCGTGCGCTGGGGGCGGCCCGCGGACGACGGAGCGACGCCGGGCGGCTTGCCGCCGCCGCCGGCCGCAGAAGGCTGCTCGGCCGGGGAGAGGGTGTTGCCGGTCGGGACGTACCCGGTGGTTTGCAGGATGATCGGTTCTGGAAAGAGAGAGAAGTCCAAATTTAATTTCAAAATTACACATTTGAAATCCTGTATTTGAACCTATAGTAATCAAAACATGAGAGACAACTGGAAAGTCCTCTTCCATATTGACCTTAAAGCTCACAGATGCATGTTAAATCTATTAAACTTTCTGGAAGCCAACAGGACCCTGCTTTTACCCGACCTAAACTAAAGTCTACCCTTAATCACTCTTTCTTTGTGTGTTATCCATGACATCTTCTGATTAAATTTCTCTCAATTATCCCCATTACACAATCTTCCGTTCAACACG
>JAXGGA010007413.1:0-62858 GCA_038373865.1 Uloborus plumipes
TTTTTTTTCATCATTAACACGACTGTAACAGAGCGGACATCCAACAGTTCAAACCAACTGTCATAAGAAAAGAATTGAGCTCATCTTGGTTGCTGACTATATAATTGAATGAAGCAAGCTAATCATGGCAGTTATACTATTTATGTTTTTAAAAATATATATTAGATTGAATGCAATTGTTTATTTTATTTCCAAAAGGCTTGTAACAGAATGGACAATTAGAAAGATAGAAAATCTAGGGACATGGATAAATAATACTGTTTCTTGGGGAAATTTTTTTTCATTTGTGTAATAAGCTGCAGAAATGGTGTTAGAAGCATCTTTTGTGCAATGCAGTGTCATTTATTTTGTTGTTACATTTCAGCTTAATCTTAAAGTACATTTTAAATTCTAGTCATTTGAAGTTGGGACAAGTCTTTTTCTCCTTCTTCTAACATTTTTTTTTGCGTCCTTTATAAATGGATTATACTTAAACAATTGATACTTGATTACACAAAATTAAATGGAGAACCAATAAAAAATACACTTAATTGATGATGATGATAGTTATTAAAATTGATTTTAAAAAAATCCAAAGTCTAGGGACTGATTTGTACCATTTCCGCTGGAATAACCCTTATATGAAATTTTAAAATCAGGTCATATTGCTTAAAGAGAGTTGCTTATTGCTTCTAGTTAAATTCTTTTGTACAATTTTCTTTAATTTCGAACTGTTCATGAATAAATTCAGAGAAATACATCTGCTAAATCAATATAAAAAGTTGACAATTTGTTAGCTAATGTATGATTGAAAGATTCATTCACATATTTATACAGAGCTTTTAAAAATAGTTTGATTTGATGTCCGACGGATGTTCTCCATTGAATTATATCTCCAACACAAAAATTTGAAACATATGCCACCGAAACTCAAGAGATATTGGAGTTTGAAATCGTTAAGTTTGAAAAAACACTCTTTGTACACATAAAATTTTTGCATCTTCTTTACGATGATACATTTTATCTCTAAAAGGTGTTTGAGATTTTTTCCTTAAATTAATAATTATGAGAAAATGGGGGCCGTATAAAAATTTAGATTTTGTATCTTTTCATCAATTTTCTTTTCCGTTTCAAACTTTTAATTTTGAACAACTTTGCACCTCAATTTGAGCATTTTTGTAACTAGAAGTATGCATCTAAGATGAACTATTGCGAAAATCTAGTTCTTGCAGTTTAAACGGGAACACTTTGTATATGTCAAATTAAATTGCAATAAATCAACACATTTTAAGATTTTAGGCTATACCGGATTTTCATTTATAACATTTTCCTCAATCTTTTCTTCCACATGTATTCATTAAATTCTACTGATTCAAAAATCAGGCGTCATGCCGAAAAAAATTTCAGTATGTTACTGTTTGTGTTAGTAAGGTAATATCACATACTCTGTCTTACTTTGTAAAAGTATTTTATTTCTTACGTTTTATCAGTTTAACTTTTTTATTTTCGCACGTAGTTTTGTTTTCGACTCTGTTTCAGAGAAAATATAATGTTTTCTTATGAGACATTTACTAAATTCATTTTTGAAACAACATGATGGCTAATTAATACTATTATTATTATATATCAGTTTTGGTTTACTGGATATTTTGCACACCACTTGTGCATTGACATACCACCTTGTTCAAGTAATTCTCCCTAGTAAAAATGAACTGTAGAGATCAATAAAAATTAATTATATGGGGAAATGGATTACGGATATCAGTACTGTTAAATCAGTAGAGACCTATTGATATCAGTAGAGATCAATACAAGATCCATAGCATCTATGGATCTGTAGGATCTATGGATATCAATAAAGATCCGTAGAATCTTCTAGTGATATCAATAGAACAAAACCGTAGAATCTATGGATATCAATAGAGATCCGTAGATCTTGTTCAATTGATATCAGTAGATTTCTACTGATATCAATAGAGATCCATATCTTGTTCAATTGATATCAGTAGATTTTGATTGATTTAGCTCTATTGATATCCGTTGGCCATTTCCCCGTAGAATTTTTTTTATTGATTTCTACGGATCATTTTTAGTAGGGTATAGTATACTTTTACAAATTAATAACATTTCTACTAGCTAAAACTGCTGACTCGGCCTAGCCGCGCCTGTGGTAGATAACGCACGCCTCCATTCTCGAATTACACAGTCGTCTGTGGCGGGTTAAGTTAGCGAAAGAATCTCAACTGACGTTTTAATTCATTTTTTTTTCCTGCTAGTCAAGCTCGGAGATAGTTGAGACTTAAAATTACACTGCTTAAAACAATTAAGGGAGCAAGACGTTTCTGCAACATCCCGATTTCAGCCCTTATCTCTTTTTTCTGGTTTTTGACGTCATGAACTTTGATTTGCATACAAAATTTTCTTCTTCTGTTTCCAGGTAGGCTTTAAATTATGGATGATTCATTTTATTTTACTTATTGGTATATATATCTTTGCGTAATTTTGTTAAAATCATTCTCCCCTTATTGTTTTGAGAAGTGTACCTGAGCCAATATTTAGAAAAGTGCCAATTTGAAGTTGGAGTTTTCTGAAAAAAAAATTTTTTTGCAGAAAAAAATAATATTGGATTTTAAGTCTAAATTGGGTCTAAATGCAAGAAAATAAAAGGGGGAAGGTCAAGGAAGTTATTTACCCCCTCCTTAGATTACTCACTTTTAAGCCGTTACAGATCTGATGAATGTTACAGATCTGATGTTAATATGAGTTACATATTTGAGTTTATGCTTTCAGTCTTCGTTAACATCTCTAAATATGATATCATTTCCTTGCATTTTTAGCATAGAATTAAGATAATTATATTAAAATGCATATATATTAGGCTAAAAAATCAAATTTCATTATAAAAAAAGCCTTTTTTGGAAATAAAAATGAGCGATAAGGTTTTTAGATAAAATAAATTATGAGATTACCAAATCCAAGCTAATAAAACATTTGTTTTGTTTTAAAACAACACACAACTTCAACTTTTTCAACACACAACTCTGCTGCTTGCTTTTCTTTAATTGGTTGCAGGAAATTTAATTTCGTGATCAGAAATTCAAATTTAGCATGCTAGTTTTTATCTAGTTATTTAGCGAACTTATGAGAAATTGAAGCACCAAAAAAAAAATAAATAAATAAAATAATAATAAGTAATTAACTTAATTTCTGCAGTGTCATTTTTTTTTATTTTACTAACTTCTATTGTTAGGTCATACAAACCACAAATGAAGCAATTGTACTAAAACTCATTGCTTTTCATTTTTTAAGAACAAAAATGTTCAATATATATGGCTAAAACCTATGATTTTTGCTTTTTATAGTTCTGAAACGTGTGAATTAGTTCTGTAACATATTCGCTGTTTTTCAATGTTACCGCTCTGACTGTTACCGATCTGACAAACTGACAAAGTTTTTTTTTTTTATTTCCGAGTCGATCGCACTAAACCAAAATCAAACACGTGGTTTTTTCACTTGTAATAAAGGACTATACTTATATATATAATAATTTTTAAAATAATAAAAACTGCGCATTTTAGAGCGTGTTACCGATCTGATGACTCAAATGACACACATTTTATAAAATCACTTTAAAAAATCTTACCTACAATTTTAGATGCAGAAATGCAAATTTTTAATTACGATTCGATAAAACATCCCACCAGGTACTCAGTATCACTTGGTATAGGTGCAGGAACTGATTTTGGGAGTCTAAACATAGATCGGAAGTTATTGTTACCACTCTGACGGCGGAACTTGGGACACGCCTATTTCGCATCGGCTAGAAAATCAGAAATCGATTAAAACAAAAATGAAGAAAATATTAACAAAGGGGTAAAAATTGAATCGTTTTTTGTGCAAGTGCGTTTTTTTGGGAAGTTAGAAAGTGCGCATGACCTGTTTGCATGCTAAGCTTTGTACTGGGGACACGTTACCGATCTGATTTTTGATGCATAAAAACAATGTTTTCTGAAGAAATTTTTTTTTCTGATGTTATTAGATGAAATGAAAGCAGAACTTTATCTTCTTTCTGGGGAAAATTATTTTTTTAACTAGTTATTGAAATACTAGTGAAAATTCACTTGGGACTCAAATTGTCACTTTTCTGAATATTAGCTCACCTGTACATTCTTTCCAAACAAAAGATGAAAAAAGTAATGCATCGTATCAAATACGCGTCGTTTTCAATCCACTTGCGCTTGAACCAGAAATCATTAGCAACCGACCAACTACATATGCGTCTTCGGAATGCGGGAAAAATCACTGAAAAATTGTTTGAATGCAAAAATTCTCAAGTAAAAGTCATAAAAAGATGAGACCTTGCAATCCAGGATCGCTGTGAAATTTTGAATTTTTTGATACCCCATTCGACCTCAATCTCACTGGTGTTCTTGAGGAGATGAGCTTACGGACCGAGAATTGCCACTTCTCATTAGAGAAGTCGGATTTCAATATGTACGGAGATAGGAAATATTATCTTTCCCAAGCTCGTTAATATGCACATATTGAAAAGCCTTATAGGCTCATCATACCACAACTACTAAACTATATATTAAACCTCGAGTCCAATGGCCTCGTTTAACAAACGCTTTTAGATGTCTGAGGAATCTCTTGGCCATTCGTCCCAAGTCAAATCATTTCTGATTAATCACATGGTCTCAGCAATATATATGCATATCTCAGAACTCCATGTGAAATAGTTGTCTCCTACCCTAAATACATTACGTGCGAAAAATGAATCAAGGTCTGATACCCGAAACACCTATTAGGCTTAATTAACCTAAATTTTAAAGCGTCGTTTAACTTGGGGAAGCAATCTCTGTTTTGCTGTCTCCATGGTGAAACCGACAACGCGGTATATTCTTTATATAATGAAAGGTGTTTTTTTCGAAAGATGAAAGCAAATTCCCACAAGATAATTTCCTCGGAATTTATGGCGGTGACTTCTTTAATGGATTGTTAGTTACGTGGGCGGTGGATTTGAAACTATTTTGTTCCAAGTAGATGATGGACATTTACATTGAAGATTACATCGGACATTCCGGAAAATCAGACTCCCGCCATTGGTTTCACGCCCTTGATATTCATATATAATTTAACTCTCTTAATAATATTACCACATTCAATACGAAATCACGGCTAAAACGAATATTTTGTCCTTCAAGTTTGCGCTATTTAATAACATTAAAAATTCCACTCATAATGCGGGCATTATATTGAAAGTTTCGACAAAGGCGAACAAAAACTTTTCCCTAAACTTTCCCAGTTTAAACCTACGTCAAGTCTAGTAATCGTACACTCATTAAAACTTAGTATGTATATTATATGAATGAAGGGCAAAAGAAGTATGCAAGGAGAAGAGACTTAGTTCAATTTTTTTACCACCAAGTGAGGGCTTCTTCATCAACTGCAATCTCATCGTCAAGTTTCAGCAATCTAAAAAGAAACTTCTCACGTTAAACACGTTTTGAAGAAGTGATTGGAGCAAATAGAAAGCGCAATGAACACATTCCAAGTTTTTGTTCCGATATTGCTGTTTTCTCTTCACATGCACGTTTTTCACCAAGTGGGAAACATTTGAGCGTAGGTTTTTCTTGCAAAATCTTTTTCCCGAGTCCTTGAAACGCGTTCGTTAAAACCTAGTTTCAACGACTTGAGTCTATTAGAACGTATTATACGAGGTTCAGATCTAGTAGAAAAATTCACTGCAGCAGTCTACAACGCAGATCAGAAATGAAAAAAAAAAAAAAGTCTGCAAGATAAACCGACATTAGATTAATCGTAAAATTTAAATTGGCACCAAGAAATGCTTAAAAACTAGGTGGTTACACGGTGCTGAGGTTATGGCGGGAAGCGGGGGACCTCGTCTGCCGAAATATTTGGGTTTTTGTTGTAAAAAGTTGCAAATATTTGGTCAATTTTATAGTCCTGAGTACGATTTATTAATTCCTGTAACTTATTTCATACTTTATTTTAGAGGCCTAATGATTAGTTTTTGGATGTCCCGTCCCGTCACGGAAGCATACATTTTTTAGTTGCATGTCGAATATCAACATTTATTAAGCATCAATGTATATCGTCAGTGACTGCTGTGTGACAAATATGAAATACCACCACAACTTCAAATAACATAAAAATATAACAATAGAAATAGCTTTTGATAGTTGAATCGTTTATTTCAGAAACCATCTAAGCGACAAACACTAAAAGCTCGAAAGCGTATTTTTGTCGTTATTTATGAAAAAAGCTATGAGGATTTCAATATTTCAAACTGAAATATATTCATATTTAGATATATTTCTGTCAGAAAATATTGTTGTTATCACTATTAATTAGTTTAACGTGAAGAAATAAACGTTTTCTTAAAATTAGAAATTTTGTCGCTGAGGTGGTTTCTGAAATAAACGATTCAATTGTTCTGTTTCGTCGCAGCTTCTTTGGAAAAATTCTAAATCTACTGCGCAGGTCCTTTTTTTGTTAGAATCCAGTTGTTAATTCTCCATTTTAGATACGTACACCTTAATTAATTGATGAAAGTGCAGTACACATCCGATTAGCTGCTGGTGGTACATCAGACAGTGTTTGAAAGAAACTCAGTAATATAACAATAGAAAGAGGAAAAGCATGTGATGGCAAAACAAGAAAGTAGTAGGAAATATGCAACAATCACAAATTGGAATGAATACACACCTGATCATTCTACACCTCAAAATAAAGCAAAAGCTATAGAAAAAGATAATGGATGCGAATTCCCCCCAAAAAATCTGCAAATTGTGTGATCACAGAACTGACCACTTAAAAATAGTTCCTAAAAATAAATCAGGAAAGTAATGCACCGCGAAATAGCAATGATTTAATTATTCACTTCATATTCTAAGACCTGTAAATTCCAGTGAGAAAAAGGCAGCCTGACTTTAAAAAATGGTTGATGACAATTATTTTGACAGGGTTCAAAATGTAATTTATTCAACACTAGCCGGGTACCCGGCCCTGCCCGGGCATGGTGTTTTAGTGACACTCGTTCATGAATTTTTCAACATTAAAGTGCATATCTATACACGCAATGGCTACTTCCGTAAACAATGGCAATTTTTTCTGACTGGACAAACTAAAAAACTGTATTACACACCTTAAATATAAATGGAAGCTACGAATAATGTTTAGGTAAATCGGAAATGTTATAAGCTTGGTACAGTGTGCGGCGGAGAAACTTGCAGACTTGAAAAGTCAACTAAGGGAAAAGTACATCATAATCAGTTTACTACTTTTTATAAGATATGGTACCCATTCTGAATTTTTATATTAGTTAGATTTAAAAACTACATCGGGAAGAATGACAGCCCCTGTTAATGATGCACTCATGTACCCTAGATTTGTTGCACTCTTTCGAGTATATCGACTGATGGGATACAACGGGCTGAATTTTGAACCGAGTTCGGAAGGCACGTTGAGTGGCGACCACCGAAAGATTATTTGAAAAGTAAGATTCGGCGGCGAACGCTCGTTGCTCCTTTGTCCAACGCATGGCGACAACTAAACTATGAGATAACAAAACTTCAGGACCCTGTCTTTAAAATGAGACTCTTCCTGCTCCTTTCTGATCACCCCTTGCTAATTAGCATTCAATTAAAATCAGCAAGTTTCTCTGTCGCACCCTGTAAAATCAATCGCACTGGAGTCAAGTATTTCCAAACATTACACGTAAAATAAGTCCCATCATTAGTTTATATCCTTGTGACTACATTGGTGAAAACACCTTATGTACATAACTTAGAAATTTTTTGACTATAAACATTTTCTGTTCTCTAACTGTTGCCAAAATCAATTATCTTTTTATTTAGTCTCGTTAGCGATTACTGGCACAGATGAATCTAAAAATCGTAAGAAAGCAGTAAATTTCATACTTACTCCAGAGAAGCCTTGGTTCACATTTTCATTATGATCATTAATATTGTTGTTACCTGGCAAAAAATTTTTGCAACAATGGACTGAAAATTTAATCATTTAATGGGGAAACTATATGAAATTTACTATTTTCCATAATAACTTCTTTAAACTAAGCTTTTTAGAAATAAATTATAGCTTATCCCGCTCCCTGTTACTGCAGCTATCTACGGTGAAAAAATGGTTAAAATCGGTTCAGTAGTTTTGAAGTTTACCCCGGACATCACATACGCATACAAAAGTAGTCTTTTATGTATACTAGCTGGGTACTCGGCCCTGCCCGGTGGTCTGTGGGTGTAGGGTGGTTTAGTGAAACTCATTTATAAATTTCCCAACAATAAAGTGTATATCTATAAACATAATGGCTACTTCTGTAAACAATGGCTATGTTATGAATAAACTATAAAAAAATAATGCAAGCTAAAAAAAAAATAGCAAGCTACAAATAATGTTTGAGTAAATAGGAAATGTTATAAGCTTGGTATATTAAAATAAATATATATTTACAGTATCAATCGCACTGAAATTAACCATTTCCAAATATTGCTCGTTAAATAAGTCCCATTATTAGTTTCTTTCCTCGTGATAACATTGGTGAGGTGAAAACATCTTATGTACCTAATTTAGAAATTTTTTTGACTATAAACACTTTCTATTCTCTAACTATTGCCAAAATCAATTTTTTTTTATTTCACCCGTTAGCGATTGTTGACTCAGATAAATATAAAAATCCTTAGAAGGCAATAAATTCTATACTTACTCCAGAGAAGCCTTGGTTCAAAATTTTCAATATGATTACAATCAATATTGTTGCTGCATGGCACCAAATTTTCGCAACAATGGGTTTAAAATTTAATCATTTAATGGGGAAATGACATAAAATTAACTGTTTTCCATAATAACTTTTTTAAACTAAGCTTTTTAGAAATAAATTATAGCTTATCCTGCTCCCTGTTACTGTAGCTATCTACGGTGAAAAAATGGTTAAAATCGGTTCAGTAGTTTGGAAGATTACCCCGGACATACGTTTTCAAAAGTAGTCTTTTATGTACATATAGATAAATACTGGAATTTATATTAATCCTGAACTGAATGAAGTCATGCGATTTTCAGTATTTTATCGCGTGAAGAGTACGCGGCTAGCTCTTTCCTTAAGTTACTAGCTTTACTGATCAATCTGAGTTATTAAGGGGATACAGTACCTTTCTAACAATTTTCTTAAATTTGCGTGAAAAATGTAATTCTTTGACATCTTTGTTTCTGTACTTATTTAACAATCAATAATTTACTTTCAAACATTACAAATTTTGCCCAATTTTGGAAATTTGAAAAATGTAAGAAAAGTTCAATTTTTTAAAAGCCCTAAGGCTTTGTTGTTTCTGCACTAATTTCAAAATTTCTTTTTGCTAAATGATCACAAGAATTACCTCTAAAAATCTGTGCATTCATTTTCTTATGTATTGATCTGAAAATATTTTGTGACCTTTTATGTAAAAATTCTTAGAAAATTTTGTTTTTCAAAGTTTAACAAGCTCTAAAAATTTTAGTAATTTATGAAATGCTTATCCAATGCACAGTTTTGTTAAATATATTATCCTGAGTGCAAAAAATATTGCTTTAAAGTTGTATCTTTAATAAAAAAAATTCCTTAGCATTTCCAATAACAGAGAAACACCAAAAACTAATCATCGAGAAAAGCACTTTAAAGTTTTGCTTTTTCATTATAATGTATAGAATGCGTGCCCTAAAGTCAATCATAACTTTTTAAATAATTAAGCTAGAACAATGCTATTTTTTCCGAGTGTTATAAATAACTTCTACTTTTGAAATAAGCAATAATTTTTTTTTTTTTTTGGTCCTTTGGTCTTTTTTGAGGTCCTGTGACCCCTTAATCTGTATTTTCAGGTTGTTGGGACGCAATTATTTTCACTGCTCTTAAAGAAAGTTTCAAAATTCAACTGACATGGAACTTGACTTTTGGTCGTGATCAACTGCAATTTTAATGGTACCGATGACTATCGGAAAATATTTATAGGGAATGATGTATTGGAAGATACATAATACTGTTACCACTGAAGGATCATTTTGCAAGTGTGTCGGAATCAATATATTTAAAAGTTTGTTTAAAATAAGGAGGAAAACAACAATTAGTGCTTTCTGTAAAAAAAATGTGACGTGCTCTCCTAACACTCATTACATGCAGTGTCTTCAAAGTTGTATCTCGCTTATAAATATTATTTATAAGGAAAATATCTTTAACAATTCATTTTAACTTGAATTTTAAGACAACTAAAAGTCATAAAATCACTTTCAGCTGCATTGAAATGACATCTGCGTTCAGTTCGGTTATTGTTTATTCCAGACTGATGAGTCCATAATACTTACGAAACTGCACACTCCGGATGACATAACTTGGCTATCGGTGTATTTTATGTAACTTTTATTCATTTATTTTGTGATCTAAGTAGTTAAAATGGCTCCAAATCTATATAATTTCGTACTTGTCCCGTTCCGTCACACCAATAACTTGCAATAATTCTAAAACTAGTCAATGGTTTTTATTCTCTGCATGCATATGTCTTACTTGATATATAGTTATTTATTACTGCTAGTATTGATGAGAACACTTATTTAGTTTCGTTGAACTTTTTAGTTTCCTTTACTCGGAAAAGAATTCCCTTTCGTGCGAGTCCTACTCCGCCACAAGCATTTCGTTACATATTTTTAAACAATTTAGTTTAAAATTACTAAATATTAGTATTCTACGTTATATATATCACAAATACTTACTATTGATACCAAAACGAATATTCATGGTTGATTTTAACTGTATTTGTAGAAACAAACATACTGACAAATGTGCTCCGAATGTCCCGTTCCGTCACATGGAATGAACAATGTTAATAGAAAAACAATGTTTTTCATTGACGTGCACACAACAACAATAGAGATATTAACAATATTAGAGTGAGTTATAGTCATAAATTTTAAAAACTAATCTAAGAGTATAGCTGAAAGCTTACTGTTTAAACTTAGGTTTTAATTGTAAAATTGTTTTCATATTCCTTTTCCCTCCTCAACGAAATAAAAAGTAGGAAAGTTGAAAGGATAAAACTAAAGTATAAAAATAAAAACACTGAGGAATTTTTTTTTAGAGTAATTAAATGATTTCTGGAACATTTTCCTGCCCCTTGTAAATTCCATGCCCAGGGCACGAGCCCTGGGTGCCCGTGCGATAAATAAGGCCTGAATACACTCAATTTTATTTCACCATTTTCATGTTCAAAAATAAAAATGCTGGATCATCTTTTCGATAATTTTACCTTCCATTTGCAATCATTTCAGAAGATTTGTAAATTATTTAACTAAAGGAGGCCGATTAGATGAGACACAGCAGAAATGCAATCGAAGGAAACTAGGTGACAAAGAGGCGATCGAATGCTAATTTTCACAAATGGACGATAATTCCCAACAAATTCCTTTCCCTTCATAGCAATAATTTTTACTTTAGATTAAAGAACAACTTTTTTCGGAACCATCAACTATGAAATGATGGATGGGGCAAGAGTGTATAGATAATTCCTGAGCCGATGGTTAAAGATATTCGCCCGCAATCACAGCAACGGACGATCCAACACGGCATCGTTTCATTAGCCTAATTGGCCACGTAAGTTGCGTAATGGGGCCAAACTGCTGTAACATGATTTACGTGTTTCGCATCTGAATGAGCCCCATTTTATAGCCGCATGCACTGTTAAGTCAAATTGTCACTTCGATCCGTTGTGGGCGGGGTTAGTGAAAGTCACACCCACTCCTTGTGATCGCTGCATGTTACTGACGTTTACACATGACAGATGGAAATTAATTAAGAGGATTATAATTGGGGTTACCGTTTTCTGATGGTGTCGATTGGAGATTTGTTGAAATGCAGTTTAGCATATTGAATCGAGAAATGCTTAATAGGCAATGAAAATTCCAAAATAATTTTTTATTTGCAAAAAATGAAATATTTTTTCTTTCTTCTTTCCGTTTTTTTTTCCTCTCTCTTTTTATTTCAGAAGCTGCATTTTTGAAAAAATTACATTTTTTTTTCTCTTTCTTGGTTTTATTTTCCACCTTTCTTTTCCTTCCTTTTTTTTTTTTTCTTTTTTGTAACTTGAAGTAGGAACCAGGAGCGCACACAGACATTGGTGCACGCGCCCTGCAAAATTTGTAAGTGTACCCCCAACCCTATGGTGCTATTTTTCTGGATCGTGCACCCCCCCCCCCGCTCAGGGGGGGCTGCAGAGTGCTGGTAGCAACTACTTCTCAGCTCTTATCGAACTCAAATAAAAATGATAATGCCACAATCAGCGGCTCAATTTGTAGGAGGGAAGAAATTTCAAATTTGCAACATGAAATTCCGAATTTTACCGGATGATAAAGTACGAAAATGCGCACAAATCTACATCTAATAATAAATATTAGTTATCATTGAAAATAATGGCAATAATACTACAGCAAATCGTCCTAAATATTTTCAGAATAAGGTAATTTTTGGAGCTGTAGCAGTGACCTACCATGACCTCTCATTAGAATACCCCTGGTCACAGCATTTTTTAAAAAAGCAGAATGAAAATATTAGTGAGAATTAAGTTTTATTTAAAAGCTACAAGAGAGAAATATTAGAAAGATTTGTTGAGGTTTTATACAGTTTGGTTTTATATTTGATTACAGTTTATTAACTTCTTTTGAATAGCCTTTTTGAATAGTTAATTCTAGATGATTTCCTCTCTATTTCTGTACCAATTATTCTTCAATAGCCTCATTTTTTATTTCTTCTATAAGCTCATGCTTACAAAAGCAAAAACATAGGACTGCAGTCACTACATTAGGAATGGGTGATTAAATAGTTGTTAAGATACATCGCTTAATCCTCATCAAGTTACAACACAGCGGGGTTTTTTCTAGTTTTCTTCGAATTGACTCACAAATGTGATATGGCCATCCAGCCCTCTTGAAGGGAAATATTTCGTTAAAGTACCCCTCACCGAAATTAATTATGAAGAATAAGCTATGAAATATGTCGTACCCCCCAAGTTTAAATCACTCCTTGCAGTTAAAGGCAATATCTTTGGAGGTGGGAACCACAGAGTTGACATAATCACTAGAGTGCGTGTCCCGTTATCCGTAAGGTAGAGACTGACCGTAAACGCGACAAAATAATGGTCAAGAGAAGCTGAGGGGGTTCTATATTTGGCTTCTTTCTTGCCACATCAGTATGAGGTTAAATTACATGTTTAACTAAGCTTGATCACTGCACTGGTTGAGCGAATTCGGTAAAGTCTTATAAATGGTAACGCATTTTTCAAGATATTTTGATACTTTTCATCAGTGCAAAGTATTTTCATGCATTCAATTCCGAGCAAAAGATTTTCAAATAGTAGGGGGATGTGGAGCAAATTCAAATAGTTAAGATGAGAAACCTTTTCAAAATAAAAAAAAAGAAATTTTTCTTGAAAATGACAGTTTACAAAGATAGAACAAAGAATTTTATAGCAAAATTAGAACTGAAACATCAATTTTTTTTGGCAGTAAATTTGTCGCATCAAAAGAAAGTGGAAAATGTTTTCTTCTGAATGTCAACTGAATGAGTAAATAAAAGAGAGAATGTATAAATGAAAGGTAATTAAACAAAAAGCGTTTTAATTAAGTTATATATAAGCAAAAATAAATAAATGCATGTAATAGAGAATAAATTAGAAAATTACTGAATAAACTTATAAGTAAACTATGAAGAGAGGAATGTTGATGAATTAATTACTAAATGAATACATTAATAATTAACAGATAGTTGAACAAGTAAACGATATGAGCAGTTGTACTTTGTCCAGCAAATTTTTGACAAATTGTAACAAAACATTCAACATATAAAAGCTTAATATTTAAAACATAAATAATAAGAACAAAATCATTTTATTATGACAAAAATAATTTTTAACTTTTAGCAAAATATTAGACTATGATTATCGATTTTTGAAAATTGCATGAAGTATCATATGCTTTGAACTACTGCAGTAACTTTTTCCTGACTTCAATAGCCAACATATTTGAAGTGTTACCAAATAGGGGGTGATAAAAACAGAGTAAATATTCCTCTTTTTGCTTTGCCCCCATTCCCCTACTTCAGATTTTTCCCACAAAATACTTAATGCATGTTTTTAAAAAGAATATTGATATAAAAGTTATGCAGAAAAAAAGCGATGCTTCTGTAATTCAGAAGAGCAACACTACAATAGAAGTAGAAAAGGAAAAAGAACGCTTTTTCTGTAGAAATATCAGAAACAATTTATTTAAAGCTTATTTGTTCTCTTTACATTTTTCCAAGCAAAGAAAATATCACATAAAAGTAAAACATTTATTAAATAGATATCTAATTGCTGAAAAAATCTTCATTTTAAAGTAGGAAACAAGTTTTAAATTACTGCGATACTGAAAATAACAAAGTTTTTGCCTGTGAAAACAAATTTTTAATTCAAGCTTAAAAGTTAGTGATCTTAGGGATTAGGGTAATTTAAACTGAATAACAACTTCGTTTCATAATTAATAATCTTAATCACTAGTTTAAACATAATTACAAAAAAAAGTAACAAAAGAAATAAAATGATATAAAACAATTAAGAAATAAAAAAAACTGAAGATTGTTGAAGATGTAACAAAAGAGTTGTGCGCTAACTTTCGGCGGAAGAACAAATAATAAATGTTCATTCGAATAGACCTTCTGGTGGGATAAAGATAAGTTCTTAAAAAGTTTTAAGAACTAAGGATGGATAAAATATCTTGATTACGCTTTTCTTAATATTTTAGGGCTGATTTTGAACTACATCTGAACTATTGAAGATTGGAAGGCAAAGAAAAAAAATCAGAAAATTCAAACAAAATATTACTTGTACTCCTTTTTAAGCTAAAATTATGTGAAAGTCACTGAACTACGGAAAAATGTCTTTGAAAGAACTTATATTTGAAATTAAATTATTCTTAAATTATTTTGTTGGTTTTACCACTTTTCCCTCCTTCCTTTATAATTTGATACTAACATAATCTCATTCCGATAGACACTAAATTATTTGAAGTGTCATAATAGGGCTGCATGAAGTATTTTTGACAGTGGAAATTAATGAACACATAAATAAATAAATGGGAACAATTGTACAACACAATACCTACAAAGCAAATTTTATCAGTTTTATCTATGGTAAAGAAAAAAGTGTGTTTAATAGAAAGATACTTTTTTAGAATTTCGTAAAAAAAAAAGAAAAAGAAAGAAAAAAAGAACGGAAAAAGAAGAGTTTGAATAATCATGGTGAGTTAGAATACATTTTGATTGTCGACGTAAGGGTTAAAAATCTCCTGCTTTTGGCAATGTAAATATAGAATTTTTTAATATTTTCTTCCAACTTGCAGATTTTTAAAATATGAGAAATATCAACATTTAATGAATATTCATATAATTTTTATGAGTAAGGACTTTTTGTGCTGAAAGTGATAATAACCAGATAAAAATATGTGTATTTACATAAAAATTATTTAGTTATGTACAAAATGTAATAGATATACAATATTAGAAATTATAAAATTTCATAGTTTTTAAAATATCTTTCTTTGCAACGTTTGCAAACACTGTACAAAACTAGTAGCATATATTTTGACTTTCAAAATGCTAAGACAGCATATGCAATGAAAACCATGGTAAAACAAATATTATTTTGTATGGAACATGGATTGTTTAAAAGCATTAAAAACTATGTACAATTCTTGTTTTGTTACAAGTTGATACCAGCGTAAATGTTCTTAAGCTATAGTAACAATAACATGTTGAATAACTATTAATTATAATTGTTATAACTTGATACTTTGTTTGATTTCATGTCAAGGGTTTTTTTTTTCTTAAATTGCACTAGCCAAATTCAATTAAGGTTGAATTTTTAAATGACAAATATGTTTTAAAGTTGGCAAACTTTACTTTAATCAATTCCATCTTCAGAAATAGTAGTAAATCTCGGAAAATTCCATTGTTTCAGAAGCATTATTTGCTTGACCTCGATTAAACTGATGAAAATGAAAGGTAATGCCATCCACTGTGTCGTCCTTTTTTCTGTTTCTCATGTTAGGAATAACCACGTCTTCCGCCAACATGGAATTTACATGCAGTTCGAGTTCGCACTCGATCCCCTTCCGCACGTAATATGTTTTCCGTAACCGCAACCGAACATCTTTGTCCCTGGCGAGATTGAAGCTGACGTTCATGTCCTCTCGTTCGATTTTGTCTTCTTGTATCTTGTACATGAAACGGAGGTTCCCTTCGAACTTTGGTTGTCGAACTGAGAAGTAATTCGTGTCCAGTCTCACGGGGAAACCAACCCCAACTAAGAAAATATCGTGATTGGTGACAGTGAAGCGGATACCACAAACCCTGATGGGTCGCACAGGGGAATGGAACCCTGTTGGTTTGAATCTGGAGGCAATGAAAAAGTCTGGTGGTACAGTTCGTTTCGTCATGTCTGAGGACAGTCCTTTGGGCATGGGAACAATTCCCGGAATGGCGAGATTCATGAAAATGGCGTAGCACTCATCCTTCGATAAAAGTCCATTCTTGGCAGGACCTTTGCAAAATTCCTCCGCCGTCATGGCGAGAAATCGTACGTGTGGTAAGACGCTGTCCAAGACTATTCGAAGATTTTCCATCTCAATTTCAACGTTTCTTCTCTTGCATTCTTCCTCCGCCCACAGATGGACTGCGGAATACAGAGAAAACTCTGAGTAGATGTTCAAGTACGGCCTGCCCACGATGGTCTCCAAGGTGGACACGGACACTGATGGGAACGTGCTGCACGTCAGGACGTGGTGAGTCTGTCTGTCGATAATGTTGAGGCATTCGTAGATGAGATGATGAGCTTCGAGGACGGTGGCGAATTCGTAGACCTGGCAGACGTTTTTGGGAGACACGTGAGCTTCGATGAAGACAAAGCACTCTCTTAGCAAATGGGGCAAGAGATACTTTTTGGCGGCGTAAGCAGTGAGCATGGCATCTTCAACTGTCGACAGGTTAAGCGTATCTGTGTACGCGTACCTATTGAAAAAGAAAAAAAAGTGAGTTTTAAAATTCATAGTTATTTATTAATTTGTGAATGAGAAAGCAATAACAGTTTAAATTCCTCATGGGCTGCATTAAGTTAATGCTCTTCAGGAAAGAAATAGGTTTATACGGGAAATTTTTCATTGATATATTAAAAAATTTGAAGTACAGTCGAGCCTGCTTAATGGAAAAGCTATTTTTCCACGAAACAACATTCTAATAAGCGGTATATTCCATTATTCAGGATGAAAATAATGCATTACAGAAGTTTAGTACAATGAAAATGTATTATTAAATGGGATATTATTTTAACCGATATTCTAATAAGCGGGCTCGACTGTGTATAAAGGAGGGTAAAAAAATGATACTTGAGCATCTAAAAGCAAGTATTGACATTTAATGTCGATGAGATGAATAATAAAAGGAAAATATTGGCAATTTATTACTTAATTTTGTTTTTACTCAGTATCAGCCGTGTTTAATATAAGATACATTCATTACTGAGCCAGAAAATGCTATTTGAAAAAAAATCTCGAATTCTTCAAATTTTGAATGCATTACATAGAAGTAGAGTTAATGCTCTTCCTAAAGTTAGCCCACGCAATGAAATGAGGATCTAAAAACGATTGTTCGTAATAATATATTGATAAATCTCTGTTTAAAATATATGGAGGTAAGAAATCGTGAAACTTTGTTCTGAGAACTTTTCCTCGAGTGCGAAGTCATTTAAAAATGTTAATGCGTTTTTGTACATTTTTCGACTTACAAACTGTTTTAGAAATGAGTGAACTCAAGTCATTTATTGATATAGTAAGTCGGGGTACCACGCCTCAGATAAGAAGAAATACTTATAAAAGCAATGGTGTTAATGAAAAATGATGCCTACTACTTTTCTTAATGTAGGTTTGTGCTGTGTTAAATCGATCAGCTCTAACAAATACGAAATAAATAATTCATTATTAAAAAACGAAATTTTCACTTTGAGGCGAATTACCCTGACAACCAGGCAATTTGCCCCATTCCACCCGGATGTATGTTCCACTTAAGATAACACTATAAAAGTTATAATCGAGAAGAGATTGGTATTATTTAGCTGAATTAATACAAATTATTATATATGAGTAACATAATAAAAGTTTAAACGAAGAAAATGTGAAATTACATGATTTTGTCTTATACCTACGGCTTTAAGCACTATTTTGTTTTTGAAATATTCCGCAACCATTGCATCTTTGATTGTATATTGCAAACTTTTGGTGAAGCTATCTAAACAAGTCTTATACACTTATATCTAATGTGAGAAATATCCCCCTCCTGGGTCAGCAGTGGGGCAACTAACCCGTTAATCAGGTCGGGCATATAATCTTTTTTGTGAAGTTTATTTGCTCCACCCCCAGTGTTCAAACCGAAAGCCCATGTAACTGCAATGAATGTTAACAAGCTGCCTTATGTGCACTGCAAAAAATGAACTGTTGTTTTTGCAATATAATACTTGCAGACAAGGTTCCAAATTAAAACTGTAAAACACACAGTAATAAACTGTAAAACTAGCAATTTTGCGGTTTCTTACGTTAAAGTTAGAAATTTTAATTTATTACCGTAAAATTTAGCTGTATTATACTGTAAAAACAACAGTATAATATTGGCAGCAGAGGTTTCAGTTTAAAACTGTAAAATGCCGGTGATAAACTGTAAAATTAGTAATTTTACAGTTTAGTGCTGTGAAAGTAGCAATTTTACAGTCTATTGCTGTAAAATTAGCAATTTTACAGTCTATTGCTGTAAAATTAGCAATTTTTAGTTTATTGCCATAAAATTAGCTGTATTATACTGTAAAACAACATTCATTTTTTACAGTGTGATGTTCTCTTATTGTTCAGAAAAATCAGCCGGACAATTGATATTAAAGCTTCTTAAAGTACTAAGACGCTAAAAAATTCAACACTTCCCTTTATCTTTCCTTTGAAATCGTAATTATTGGTAGAAATCAGTTGAAATTACTGTATGTTGTTCAGACACTTCTTTGCAATATCAGTGCACCGCATGGGTGTAATTATGAAACTAATAGCTGGAGCATTTCACCTAGTGAGACGTGTAAGCCTGAATTACTCCACATCTAACGCTAATTACGCATCATAAATATGATACCGAAATATTCCATTTCCGAAGCTCATGTAATTACATAGAAGTTGAACATTTAGCTTAAAAGAAACTTGCGGCAGGGAAAAAAAAAAAGCTACGTTTTATGTGTTACATGAGAAAACTATTAAACATCTATACACACACACTCCAAAGTACCCCGTACCTACTAGATGCGGTTTCCAGACGGCATAACCGGGCTGTCAGTATAGTGCATGTAGTACGCTTTGCTTGACTGCATACAAGAGCGTATATAAGGGTGGGCCCAGGGGGCACGGGCCCCTCCCAAAATAAAAAAAAATCGTCCCGAAATAATTTTACAATGTGTTTTCAAAAAGGAAGAGTCCCGGATGTACCCCCCTTTTTCTAAACATCAGCAAAGATAGTTGAAAATTGCAGTTAAAAGCTTCAACGCCGAAATATTTCCAGGAGAGCTCTCAAACCCCTTTCTATCCTTTAAATTTAAAAAAATTTCTGAGAGAGAGCACCCTACCACCTTGTTTCCTTTCAATGAATTATAACATAAAATTGCGAAATTAAAACTTCAATGTCACAAAAATTGTGGGGGCAGCTTCTAAATCCATACTTTTTCCCTAACTTCATAAAAGATAGCCTAAAAGGGGTTTTCAGAACATCAATTTAAAAAAAAACCATAATAATAATTTTTTTTTTCCAGTCGTGGGTCCCCAAACCATCACCCTTTCCCTAACGAAAGTCTGAAATAAGCTTGGTTATGCTTGTTTACATCGGTCCCTTCCAAAATTAAAACATATATACGCGACAGATTGAATAGTTTATTTAACAAGCGGAAAAAAGCAAAATTTTGCAGGCCTATATTTTGTTAAATAATCTTACTCTCTGTCCGTTTTCTTTAGATTTTCAAAAAACCTAAACGTGTAATTATTGCTTGATTTATCCCAAGCTAAACTGAGTTTCCACTTCAGTGGAATTAATAAGACACCGTCAAACTCTTTTACTCACGCCACATTAGAATGGCCAGGCACATGCTTCTGTTACTAGTGCTGACCAAGGAAAACAGTAGTTATGCGAAAGTCATTTTTCATATTAGTTATCTTTTTCCACTTGAAACAGACTGTCAGATTTAATGCATGCATGCATCAGATCTATTCATTAGAAAAATAGGATGTTCACCTATTTCCTGCAATGATTAAGCTTGGCGCCAACTCGAGAATAGTTTTCTTTTGCCCCACAAAACCTTAATGGAATCTATCGCCTTTCATCGAATGAAATTCAGAGAACATTGCACTAGATGCGCTGTAATTCGTTCATGTTACTGTGTCGACTTACAGAAATATCAAAAGACTGGGTACTAGGTGCCAATTTTTAATAAACACAACAAAAATAATAAACTTTTTAGAGACATTTTGCTGAAGTAAAATCTTAAATTAAGCAAAGAACAAAGTTTTTTAAGAACCACAAGAAACCCGCCAACTTCATTGTTATTTTACAGTGATTAAAGAGCTGCCTATAACAAATATAGAGTTTATATACATAAAAAATGTATAAACGCTGAATGTTCATTGTGAAAAATCAGATCGGAAATAATACCCCGGTGGGCTTCGGAGCGCTATATCATTGGGCTCCGTTGCTAAGAGTCTAATTTCTAAATAGTCACTGAAAAAAGAAGTGCAAGACGTGAGCTCCAAATTAAACCCTGCTTGTTGGCCGTCAATTGGCTCGTTTCGTATTAAAATCTGCTCAATCTAAGTTTTTAAATATCTCACCTGATGGGCAAAAAACATTTTATGCTCTTCTTCCTTTTTTTTTCTTTTTCCTTCTTAAAGGTAGTTTGCATCTTGCTATACTGCGGTATATGAAATTACTCCATTTTTTGGAAACTTCAGCTACAGATTTGGTGCTTCCCAAATTTTGGTGCCCTGGGCCAGTGCCTTATGTACTTAATATGGCTCTGGCTCTGTGCATATAATTAAGTCACATTTAATAGTTATTATGAGATGTTCCTTCAAGAAGGAAGATGCACAACAGGTTCCTCAAAGTATAAGAAGTTGAATACCCCGACTCTACAGCAGAAAGAAACACGGATATACTAGCGCACTAAGAGCAAAAATGGTGTCTGCAGTCGAGCTCAAACTAAGATAAAACTCAGTTTTGTGCCACCATGTATTTGATTCTGAAGAAAAAATTTCAGAAATATTTCTCGTTCTCGAATGACCATATAACTTTGTATTTTGGTAAAATACGTCACGAAGAGCCACCTGGTGGCGATAACTCAATTTTGAAAAAAAAAATGCAGATACGACTTTTGTGCTTAGCACGGCAGTATAGTTTAATAAACAATATCATAGTTCTCTCATGAGTATCTTTGCTTATTTTATTGCTTATTATATATATATTAGGGTGGGGCGAAAATTAAAAAGTTTTTCAGATCAACTTCTAATAGTTGCCAAAAGTTGTCTTTGGTGATTGTTGAGAAATACCAGATGTTATGTGTAACGCCTACGCCTGACGCCAATGATAAGTGGCGGCTATGGCAGAGCGAGAGAGAGATTCATATGTGCCCGACGAGAGTTGAGAGTGGGTCCTGAAAGTGAATAAAATGTTACAGTCCACAAAATGTGTGTGTGTAATAATTGTGTATATGAGTGAATAACTGAGCTATCGTAGACCAGCGACATGGTCCGACAGCGCCGGAGTTCAAGCCGGCTGTGTTTTGATTTATGAAATCAAAAAAAGTGAACTTGTGTGATTTGTGCGAGAGAACTGCACCATCTAGCTGTGTCCCTTCCTCCCCTTCATATTCTCTGAAAGCTAACTTAAAGTTAGGATCAACTATTTGTTAGGTAAGTAACTTTCTCAATTAAATTTAAAATGTCAATTAATGAGTTGAATAAAGATGAGCTAAAAGTGATAGCTGAGGAATTGGGGTTAGTTATTCCTGCACGCTCCAGGAAAATTGATTTAAAAAATTTGATTGAAGAAAGTGAGTATTATAAAGAGGATATTGAGTTTGTGCAAAGTATTGTTTTGAATATAATAGAGGATAAAACTAATAAAATTGCAAAGGCGGAAAGGGAAAAATGGGAAATTGAGCAAAAATTAGAGTTAGAGAAAATAGCCGTAACTCGACTTGAGAAAGAGTTAGAGCTTGAGAGATTGCGAAACGAAAACTCCCTAAAACAGTTGGATACTAGAGTAGAGCATAAGCCTGAGTCAACGAATTGCGATTTAGAGAGCTTAATTAAAAGTGCGAAAATCTTAACAATTCCAGTACCAAGAGAAGCGGAATCCTTAAATCTTTTCTTTCAGTCAATTGAAAAAGCGTTCAAAACTAAAAATGTGCCTGAGAAGTTTAAAGCAGAAATTTTGCTGAACGTATTGGGAGAAAAGATAGGAAATTTAATGGTTTATCTTCAAGAGGAAGAACTGTGTAATTATGAGAAAATTAAGAGTTTGGTATTAAAGGAATTTCAACCAACACCACAAGAGTGTTTAAATCAGTTTCGAAAGTCACAAAAATTGCCTTCCGAAAATTATGTACAATTTGCGTCCCGAGTCAGTTCAAATTTTGAGTTTTATTGTCAATTGAGAAATGTTTTTGAGTTTAAAGATTTATGTGAATTAATGGTATCTGATCAAATTTGTAATTCTCTTAATCAGGAATTAATGAGTCATGTCAGTATCAAACAAGGTGAAATGTGGTTTAAGCCACAAGAATTAGGACGTGAGTTAGATTTATATATGGCCTCACAAACTGGGAATAATAATGAGCAAAGTGAGTTTTCAAAATCAAATTATGGTTATAAAAATAATTTTGAAAAACGGAGTCCCAAAAATGTGAGTAAGGTATTTGTGTCCGATGTAAATAAATCTAAATGTGTCATGTGTAAATCGAAAAATCATTTCCTTGCTGCATGTCCGAGTTTTAAAAAGCTTTCTGTGAAAGATCGCGTGGAAACTGTGAAAAGAAATAAATTGTGTTTTAAATGTTTTTCACCTTATTGTAATGCTAAAACATGTAATGCAAAAAATTGCTTCTGTAAAAGGCCTCATCATAGCTTAATTCATTACGCTCGAGAAAATAATTCTTCCAATGAGAAAAATAGAGACATAAACAACGGATCTGGCGAGAATCAAGTGCTAGCGGAGGATCAAAACGCGAGGTCATCCTTTAGAGCAGACGCAACCCCCTTTTACCCCCATGGAGAGGCGGAATCAAATGTTAGTTCCTTTTCTGCTACAAGTGTAATAAATAATAGGCTGAGTAAAACCGTTCTCTTGAGCACAGAAATATGTTTCATTAGAGATGCAAATGGTGATCTGCAATCGGTCCGTGTTTTATTGGATAATGGTTCGATGGCCTCTCTAATCACTAAGCAATGCGCTGAAAGATTGAAGTTAAGGCGAGAAAAAACTAATGTCTTAGTATCGTGTTTGAGTAATGCTTCTATGACAGTGCGTAGTTGCGTTAAAGCGGAAATTCAGAACACAGATGGGAATTTTAAGAGGGAAATAAATATGCTGCTCGTTGAGAAAATTACAGATTTGATCCCGCACAGACGTTTAAAGGTTGAGGGCCAAATCCCAATTAATATTGAGTTAGCTGATAATTTCATGATTCCCCAAAGAATTGATTGCCTTTTTTCTGCAGAAATATTTTATCAATTACTGAGACCGGGTCAAATTTACTCTCCTAATTCCGAACTCTTTTTTCAAAATACAGTTTTTGGCTATGTGGTTAGTGGGTCAATCACTGAAACGAGTGACTCGGGAATTCATTGTGGTGTAATTATTGAGGATGATCTTAATAATACAATGAGAAAATTTTGGGAGCTAGAGAGTGTTGAGCCCGTGAATTATAGGAATGAGGAGGCTAATATGGCGGAAGAACATTTTGTAAAAACACATTATAGAGATAAGAGTGGGAGATATGTAGTTAAAATTCCTTTGAAGCAGGATGCAAAATGTTTGGGTGAATCAAGGGAAATAGCTATAAAGAGGTTAAGTTCATTGTGGAACAAATTGTCCAGAGATAACGTGTACCTAACCTTGTATAGAGAATTTCTGAGAGAATATGAGAAGTTGGGACACATGAAAGAGGTGACTAATGAAAAGCAGCACCCAAAAGTGTCATACTATATGCCACACCATGGCGTATATCACCCTGAGAAAATTTTATCTCCATTACGCGTAGTTTTTAATGCCTCTAGTGAAACTTTGACTGGTATTTCATTTAATGATTTACAATTAAATGGAGGAGTCGTACAGGACGATCTTTTTTCTATTATGGTTTGATTTAGAAAACACATTTTTGCCTTCACGGCTGATGTGCAAAAAATGTATCGCGCCATATTTGTTGACAAAAGTCAAACATGCCTTCAAAGAATTTTGTGGAAGGACAGTGTGACTGATGATGTGAAAACCTATGAGCTCGCGACTGTCACTTATGGAACGACCAGTGCTCCATTTTTGGCAACCCGAACTTTGAGGCAGCTATCAGATGATGAGGGGAAAAACTTCCCATTAGCGGCATCAGTTTTACGTGAGGATTTTTATGTTGAGGATGTCCTGAGTGGTGGAAAGACTTTGTCTGACACCAAGGAATTGCAGCAGCAGCTCATCGCAATTTTGAAGTGTGCTGGCATGAGTCTGCATAAATGGTGTGAGAACTTTACCGAGCTTATCCCTACCACGGAGAAAGCATCTGAGTTTTCATCTCCAGGTGAAATTAAATTATTAGGTGTGGTCTGGAAAGTCAAACCAGACTGTTTTGAGTTCACGGTATTAGTAGAGCACGATGCTTACCCAACTAAAAGATAGGTTCTATCAGTTATTGCCAAGCTTTTTGATCCTCTTAGATTGCTTGGACCAGTAATAACTAAGGCTAAAATTTGTATGCAGCAATTGTGGTTGCTCAAAATTGAGTGGAGTGAAAGACTTCCATTGAGGGAAGCAAGTGAGTGGACAGAGTTTTTACAGTCTCTAGTGACTTTAAGCAACATTAGAATTAAACGGTGTATTATGATTAGGGACGCTCAAGTACTTGAGCTTCACGGCTTCTGCGATGCCTCGGAAAAAGCATATGAGGCTGCTATCTATGTGAGATCCGTCAGTGCATATGGAAAGGTACCAATGAGGCTCATAGCAAGTAAATCCCGTGTGTCCCCGATCAAGCAGGTAACAATACCTCGTTTAGAACTGTGCAGTGCCGTTCTACTTACAAAATTAATGCGTAAGGTGACAACAGCATTGAAAATGGACATTGCATCAGTCTACTATTATAGCGATTCCATAATAGTGCTTGCGTGGATCCAGAAAGAGTCGAGAGACTTGAAAACCTTCGTCGCAAATCGTGTGACGACCATACAAGAGATAACAGAGGGAAACAAGTGGTTTCATAAAACATCAGGGCAAAACCCGGCAGACATCTTATCAAGAGGTGCTGATCCTATCAACCTTCAATCGTGTGACTTGTGGTGGTTCGGGCGCACTTTTCTCCACGAGCGTGAAGTGAACTTCCCTGCCGCTTATGATGGTATCCAGAATGAAGAGCTGTACCAGAGAGAACTCAAGAACTCCGAGGGTGATTCCATGTGTCTCTTGATGCAGACTGAGGAGATTCTTCCCATCATCAAGAAGTGCTCTTCATTCACGAAACTTCAGAGAGTTATCGCGTGGTGTGTGCGATTTAAGGAGAACACCAGAAATCCATTGCATAAAACGACAGGCAGTTTAACTGCATCTGAATTATCGGCATCTTTGCGCTGCTTAGTGAAAAACGTGCAAGCAGTGCACTTTACGAAGGAAATTCAGTGCCTTCAGAAAGGACAGGAGTTGCCAAACACCAGTAAATTACTAAATCTGTCTCCATTTGTTGATGAAAACGACATTCTGCGTGTAGGTGGCAGATTAAGGCACTCCAACTTGCCGTCAGAACAAAAACACCCAATACTCATTCCTAATGATAATCATGTTTGTGAATTGATTATTAATTATTATCATGTTCTTTATCTTCATACAGGTCCTGAGGCTACTTTAACCAATATCCGTAGCCAATTTTGGTTAATTAACGGTAGAACAACTGTTAAAAAAGTGTTAAAGAAATGTGTAAAATGCCTCAAGGTAAGTGCAAGAGGGAAAAACCAAGTGATGGCTGACTTCCCAGTCCCAGAGTTAACATTTCCAGAGTATTCACTAAAATTGGAATAGATTTTTGTGGTGCTTTTAGTATCAAATTAAAGCCAGGTAGAGTAAAAAGTGTAAATAAATGTGTTATGTTTGTATTTTCATTTGTTTTGTTGTTAAAGCCATACATTTAGAAATTGTGAGTAGTTTAAGTACAGAAGCCTTTATAAGTGCCGTTAAAACACAGAAAATTAATGCTCAGATGTAGAGGTAGGCCACAGTAGCCACACAAAGCTTAGAATTCAATGCCCGCCCCAAAATGAACTTTGTCAGCCCCCATATACAATGTGTTTGTAATACCACCCATCACAATCCCGTTACAAAACTCCCCAGCATCGTCTCCAGAATTATCTCCAGTATAGTATATAACTCACCATGTGAGCTACAACTGTAACGAAGTAAAACAACCGTGTAATACAACCCGATGGCATTGTGTACCAATATTCTACCCTTCCACGTATACAGCTTCTCCACTACAAAAGCTACCCCAAGCCCATCAAAGTTAATCCCTTAACCCAATACCAACACCACATAGCACGAAATTAATCCGCCAATAAATATCCTCCCCACCACCCGCGGGGCTTATGCTTCGACATAATCTCCGGCACCCACGCATGAACAGTGTACTCCGCCACCTTCCATCCGCCCCCAGACCTATGCGTCAATCATTCTCGCGCTCGGCGCGCTCATGCCATTGCAGACCGCGCCGCGCCGGTATCTCATATGTGCCCGATCCGAGAGTTCAGAGTGGGTCCGTGCCCAAGTGAACCCTACCCCCCACATAAGTGAGCGAGTCCACAACGATGTTGAGATGCGTGTCAACCAATCGCACACGCTCTCCTCACTCCCCCGATTGAATCGAGACTATCGAGGACCGCGTCAACCACCGAGATAGTTAGCTTTTGTGCCACCACTTTGAGCCACACACAACCGGTGGAATATCGCAGCGGCAGCAGCGTAACGCCCGAAAGTATTACCCCGATAAGCTAAAGTGAAATGGTATGAAATAAGGTAAACCCACACCCCGCCACCAGCAAGCCAAATTGCCTTCTAGCTTGACTACAAAGCGAAAAATATATATCACTCACCCGTAAGTATACGAAGCATTAAACGCATATGCACAGTGCACTCCCAAACACGTATTTATCAGATATGTAGATATATATTTTAAAAAAAATCACTTTTTTTCACGTTTTTGTTTCTTTTTAAATGCTTGAAATATAAATATATGATATAAAATATTTTTTTGTGAGTTATTTCATATGCTTTGAATGCATGAATATATCTTATGAGTAAATAAAATATAAAAAAAGCTTTTTAAATTTAAAGACTATTTCTGTCAGCTCATTCGCACTAAAAAGTATGAAATAAACTAAGTATTCGATATAGTGCTTATAGTGCTCAGAAATTTCAGTTCATCTTTATGTATTTATATTTACGTTAATGCTAAAGCAGTCAATATAATAAGTAATTCTTTTCTTGATTATAATGCTCAAAAATTCCAGCTCATCTTGATATATTTATATTTACGTTAATACTAAAGCAGCCAATAAAGTTTAAATTAAAAATTTGATTTAAGAAATAGGCGGCATAGTAAAAGCTATTCGTAATAAACAGTATACCGCCTATTTCTTGAATCAAATTTTTAATTTAAACTTTATTGGCTGCTTTAGTAAAAACATATATCAAGATGAGCTGGAATTTTTGAGCATTATAATCAAGAAAAGAATTACTTATTATATTGACTGCTTTAGCATTAACGTAAATATAAATACATAAAGATGAACTGAAATTTCTGAGCACTATAATCACTATATCGAATACTTAGTTTATTTCATACTTTTTAGTGCGAATGAGCGGACAGAAATAGTCTTTAAATTTAAAAAGTTTTTTTTATATTTTATTTCAAAGTTTTTTCGTTTTAAAATTTATTTAGAATTGCGTGAAGACAAACGCCGTTAAGCATAATTCACCGAGAAAATAACAAACGCCGTTAAAAATGCTATTCACGAACACTTTATTTTTTATTCATGAGAATATTTCGTTTCCAATTTTGTTAATTTATCAACTTACTTTGAGCCAAACCCCATCAAGCGTAATGTTCAATTTGAAGAACTACCAATGCATTTTCTACAGCCCTTAGCCTTTTTATTTCCTTTTACATAGTAGAGGAAGTATTGTGATCGCGAAAAAAAAAATCACTCAAATTTGGGTCTAAATTTTGATTTTGCTCACCCCCGAATGAATGTTCAGTAGATTTTTCGACCTGTCAGCACGTGCATATGTACCTACTGTCTAAAATTTTTTCGTGCGACCTCCGCTGTATCTGAGCACGCGCGAAGTCTCCTCGGACTTGCTCGAAATAGGGGGAAAAGCAACGAGGAAGTGGAAAGCGAACAAAAGCTGAAGGCATCGGGTAGTGCGTATCCTAAACCTATCTCCCCTTTTTCAGATGGAAGAGTCCGTGGCTCCCAGGCGCACAAAACGCAAACAGACAGTACCAACATATAAGCAGCCGAAAAATCCTTTTCAACCACCCCCGAGTTAATGACGACGAGTTTTCTCGTGACGTCTGTATGTACGTATGTGCGTACGTGTGTCGCATAACTCAAAAACTATATGCCGTAGAAGCTTCTAGCTTGGTATGTAGGCTCTGAAGGTGGTCTAGTTGTGCACCTCCCCTTGTGGTTGCATTCAAATGTTCCCAAGGTTGTGTTTTACCCCTTTTTTGGGGTAAAGCAGTGTTAATTTCAAAGCAGACTCAAGTGATATGAATTGTCGCGACCACTTGGCGATATGTTGCCAAGCTTTTGGTCGCCAAGTGTTTGACGCCAACTTGGCAACATATCGCCAAGTTGGCGACAAATTTGGCAAAAAAATTATTTTTTGAATTTGGGTTCAACTTGGCGCTATTGGCGATATTTTGCGAAAAATTCACTGAATGATATTAAAATCAGCAATATTTAGAAAATTAACCATTGTAAAATATTTTTTGCATTGTTTCGTGGTAGATTAGGGGAGTAAATATTTAAATTGTTACCTTGCTCACTCCAAGCACTTTTTTTAACACTTAAGGCAACTACTAAGAAATTTACGCGTAAAAGAGGGTAGTGTGGGGTCCATACCAGATTTTTTAATAAGTCACTTAGGTAAATTTTTGAACTTGACTAATATGTTGATTGTTAGTTAATCTCATTCGTTTCATTTCTTCTTTTGCTTTAATATTGCAAGGTTTATCTCCTACAATTTCAGTCGGATTTAAAGCTTCCAGTCGTAGATAAGCCTTTAAAAAAATACAGCAGAGTGAGGGAACGCACTGTGTCGCTCGCTTCACTATAAAGCGGAAGTGCGTTAAAGTTCACGCGGCTGAATTTAACTCTGCAACCGGAAGCAAAATGTGAAAACCATGACAGAAGCAAGTACAGAAAAAGTCTTTAATAATAATAAAAAAATGCAATGAGATTAGCTAACGGCATTATTTTTCATATTTTAACCATAAAATCCTGGTAAAAGCTATGATAAAACTTTGCGATCGCAGCGCCCCCAGAAGATATTAACCGATTTTTCTCAAATTTTGCACAAACGCTAACTATCACCAAAGACAACTTTTGGCAACTATTAGAAGTTGATCTGAAAAACTTTTTATTTTTCGCCCCACCCTAATATATATATATACTAGCAAAAATACCCGGCGTTGCCTGGATCAGTAATAATATTGAGAAACAATTTATAGGGATAGTGTCTCTCGTTCACCCGCTTTGATCTATAGTTCAACTTTTAATCCTATTATAGGTAGGTGCTCCTGTCAATCAATCTGGGCGATTTTTCCCAATGAATGCAGTGGGCGGTTAATGCACTGGACAAGGGGATTTTTCTCTCTCCTGCTAGAACAGAAAGTTCCCTACAAGTGAAAGGAAGTACGTGAAGGGTTGCAATTAAGCTGAATTTAAAGTCGCCAAAGCACAAAACATTTTTCTTTTTTTTTCGTCATTTCGGTTTAAACAGAATAGCTCGAATTTGCTTGTTTTAGCCATATTGTGTGGTATGTTTTTTTCATATTAGTAATTAGCATCGTGAATCATAAAAAAGTGTAAATAAAAAGCGATTATAATGAAATTATTACACGTAACATTGAAAGTAAAATGATGAATAATAAACTCATTTTTATTGTTTTGTAACATCAAAGCCACTTCAGTTTTCGCCTACAATTGCTTTTATCGCTTAAATATTGCTTTTAATCGTTAAAAAATGCTTTTATCAAACAGATTATCCAGACTCTAGATTTTACGAAGACTACATTGAAATTGAATACCGCTCATTTCATAACAAACAATATTTCACTTTTCAATAACAGACATGCAATAGAAAAGTATTATTACTAACAGTGGGATATCCAGAAATTTATTTTGGGCGTAATACTAGTCGTATTTGTAAAATTTGGTTATTCTCCAAGGTGTGTAACTTTTGAGAAAAAATATTTTTCAGCATCAAAAACCTTTTTTTTTTTAAATCTTTCTTTTCTTTCAATTTTACATGAAACTGTTACCTAATAGAAGAAACCACGTAGGTGAGCATTAACTTAAGTAGGTGATATAATAAAAAATAATAATAATGCTGCAATAAAATAAATTCTAATATTTAATCATCTTAGAAACATAGTGATAAAATTTAATTAAGCTCTCTGATTAAATTTTAGTCATTCAGTTAAAAATTTTTAAATTGGTTTTAAAACATGTATTTATATATCGATATATTCTAAACAATTAATTTAACAGTATTAATATGCTGATAATTTAAAATTTTGTGAACACCTGAAATTAATATTGATAGAACGTCTGAAATTATATACATGTCCCATAATATATCTCACCTCCAATATTAATTTGATCTTCGTGAAATGATTTGGCAAGGACTATCTGGAGGTAGAAACTTTCCATTAAAAAGAAAAAAAAAGTAGGCTAATGGATACATTCTTCAAGCAAAAAATTCATTTTCGTTGCCACAATCTGTACTCGACAATCATATAGTAATATGAAAACTTCTATTTTAAATCTATTTATTACCTGAGCTCAGTTCAAGAGGTGAGAATTCCAAAAACCGCACTGGTTTTAAAACAAAATCTGTCTTTTTGTTCTCAATAAAACTACTTTTTTATAGCTGAAAATTAATAAGATGACTGACTTGTATCTTGGAAAATAAAATATGATGCCAGTACTCCCCCCCCCCTTCTTTGTCATGAAATAGAACAGGCAAAAGTTTTCCGAGTTTTCTTTTTTTTATTTTTTTATTATTTTTATTCTTGTAAAACTTCTCTAACTCTTAGATTAACGTATTTGCAAATTGCACTGTCAGGGCATGATTACTTAACAGGCCCCACTTTTCAAGAGCCTCAAATTTCTAAAACTGCTTTAGTCAATGGCTAAAATTATAAGGTTACAAATACCTTGTGCATGGTGAGAGAAATTACAACATCAAGGAGGCACATATAAGAAGGGATAAGCAGACACGTGTTTCGGCGTTACAGGAACGCCTTTTCAGTGCAAAAAAATTTGAGCTATGGATGCCAGACATCGACAAAAGCTTCTTCTTGTGAATCGCATTCATGAATCGCTTTGTCGGATGTCTGTACATCCAAATCTCAAAAAAATTTGCACTGAAAAGGCGTTCCTTGTAACGCCGAAACACGTGTCTGCATATCCTGCTTATTGTGCCTACTAACGTTGTAATTTTCTCATAAAATTATAGATTTCACTTCAGAGAGGCCCAAACAAAGCTTTCCCCCCCCCGACTTGTTTCACTTTTAGTTTTTTGCCTCGACCAATCTCTTTTTTAATCCTCGGGTTTTTGTATTTGGTTTTCCGCTTTCAGGAATTGAACGAAAAATCTGGAAATTAAGTACTTTGATGTTTAAAACATGTAAGCGACCACCCTATTTTTTTTTTTTTTAATCTGTTTTGAGACATTTAGATAGTCCCAATATTGTTCTTTCTAAATCTGGAAAAAAATTTAAATCGATGAATTATTTAGAAAACTAGAAGGCATTTATTAAACGCAAATGCACTACTTTCAATAAAATTTATTTTTTCTTTATTAGTTTTCTCACAACAACGTTTTCGAAATTTTCATTTACGCAAACAATTGTGAGGAAAAAAATTACTTAATACATTTGAAATTTGGCAAAAATGGTTATTGGTTATATTACTGTGATATAAAGCTCTAAAAGCTAGTACATTCAATATGTACTATGTACATGCAATATGCGGGTTTTTAACAATGATATACTAAAGTTATGTGACGAAAATCACGTTTTTAGGGGGAGAGGGATATGAAACATTTAACTGTAAATCGTGTTTTTAGTTAATTGTTTCCAATTTTGGAGGTTCATGTCCTTCTGCGGTATCTAACGAAGAGATAGACACTTTTTTTTTTAATGTGAAGAAGTAAACGCTCTGAAAGTTTTAAGGAAACGTTTTGTTTTTGTATTAAAAAAAGACTTTTTACTAAAAAAAAGACCTTTACAAAATGTTTTTGAAGGAATGAATAATCAAATTTTGTTTTTTATATCGTATCAAGTATTTAATTCAGGTTTTAGAAAGGTGTAATGAATATTGAAGAAAAAATACCTCAAGACACATTCTATGATGCATAATGCATGATTTAAAATATGAAAAAATAAGTTTCAACTTTCACTCCATCTAAGAATAGACATACTAACCGCCAATGTTGTCGAGAAAATCGCTAGATAAGTACAAACATTTAGAAACAAACTTCCTATCTTGAAAAACTAGAAATTCTCGAATTTTAAATTTTCAGGAAAAGTAGTATTCTGAAATTTTTGGAACAAAAAAAAAAAAAAAAATATCATAATGCAATTCAGCTTCTGATGAACAGCTTCAATCTGACGCCATACAGCAAGTTTTAATTTGATTTGAGATTGCTAAATTTTTCAAAGACAGAGATGCAATATTTTAATTTATTGATTTGATTTACATACTTTAATTCATATGCATTTAGTTCGTATATGTTTAATACATAGTATTGCAGGTCGTTTTACATGAGTTTGTTCGTTTGCAAGTGGTAAATAAGCTTACGCAATTAAAGTACGTTGTGAGCAATCTAAAGCTATCTCTTAGCATCTGCTTCAAGTTCACCACATTTTAAATCAATTTCTAAATACAGAATATAACACAACCTTTCAAACCGAAATATAAAGATATTTTTCCAATGTTGTGCCAGTCTCATTGAAAAAAAAAGTCTGGATTACTCGTAGCACGTGGCCTCTGTTGCCACGTGCTACCTGCAATCCAGACTAAAATAAAAGCAAGTACGGGGAAGGGGAGGGGTCTCAGAAAAACCTTGGGGGGGGGGGGAGTTGAAATTGTTCGTTGTTTTGAAAATGCGGTTCATTGGTCGTGGCGCGCAATCCGAAGCAATCTCTAAGCATCCGCTTTCCGTTTATTACATTGTTAATCAATTTCTGAATAAGAATCAGCGCACAGCCTTTCAAAGTGAAATACGAAGGCATTTTCTCCAAATGTTCAGTCCTCATCAAAAAAAAAATCTCGATTTCACGTAGCACGTGGTCTCTTTAAAAGAAAATACGTTTGCTTAATTTCAGTTCTTTTTTTTTTTTCTCTCTGTTTCTTTTTAAACAAATCTATTGTGATGACAGCAATAGAAAATCTGTTCTGCCTGAAGTTTATTTAAAATTTTAATACTTTAATGCTAATATTCAATTAACATTGAAAATTTAAAGCACTGCTTTATAGATTCGTGAATTTTAGCACCATATTTTAAGGGGAAACAAAATAAAACAATTTTAATTTTGTTGTTGGTTGAAAACATAAATTCAACAATGTTAAAATATTATGCAACCAATTTATTAATAATTCCATTTGTATTAAACTTCTCCCGATTTTGGAAATATGTCTGAAAACTGACGTCTAATACTGAAAATGAAATCTAAAATCTTTAATCTGGAAGTTTTAATAATAATTTATTTTATCAAAAAACAGAAACTACCCTACAGGGTTCTGCATTTACCCAAAAGTTCAGCTCTCTTCTTCTTCTTTATTTTGAATGTTTTACAAGGTTGTAATATTCAATTAATTTATTATAAATATTTATTACTAGATTTTTTTCCTGAATTATCAAAACAAAAAAAAAATATTAGTGACAGGACTCGATCATGACAACTTCAGACATAAGCTAACAATCCCAAGTAATCTAGCCGTTGGGAACACTGTAATTGATAAAAATGACCGAGCTCGATATCCGATAAGGGATGAAGAAAATGGCACTTTTTCCAAAACAAGAAATCAAAGAAAAAAATTAAGCAATCTTGTAAGATACAATTAATTGCTTAGTAGCATAAATGGAACTAAATGTATAAAAATGCAGCTAAAGCAAAAAAAAAAGTGATCAGCGAAATAAATCAAAATAGGGATAAATCAGGATAATGAAATTTGTAGCAAAAATTATGCAAAATAAATATGTTTGCTCAATCTTAAGAATTATTCCCTTGTAATAAATATATTACATGACAAAAGGAGAAAATATTAAAATAAGTAGGTTGTGAGAAAACAAAAAGATGTTCCGAAGCGATTGTAAGAACAAGCATTATTATTCTTAAGTTTGCCATGGGGTTTTAGTAAAAAGTTTACATTAGTATTTCAGTATGTGATATGAATTATGTATTTAGATTATCAACACAAACTACGCTAATGAAAGTACAGTTTTAGACTATAATAAATGAATGTACTCGGCTTTATTATGGATTAGTATAGCTTTTTTTTTGTTTTATATTTAGTGTTTAATTAAAAAAATATCATGACTGACAAGTTAAAAAAATCAGAAATTGAAATAATTGGTTAGAGAATTTATAAGTTATGTATGAGTAAAATATGTATTTTACTTTTCAGTGAAAATCCATATTTTATTATCAAAAATTCTGCATTACATTACCTGGCACAAGGAGGAAGGGATTGCGAGTTTTTCTTTTTCCTCTCTCTCACAATGAGCCCGATTTTACGGAAATGTTTTTTTCCAAGGTAAAAAATATTTTCCAGAGTCCCGTTAGTGGTTGTATAGAATTTTAAAACTCATTTTGAAAAATATGTTACATAAAATATTAAGCAAATTTTTATGCTTCCACACTTCTCCAAATTATTATTTGACACAAAATAATAATTTGGAGAAACACAATTTTAATAGTTTTTTGTAGAAACACAAAAGTGGAGAAGGTTAAAAAATATTTTGAAAAAGATTACTAAACCCTGATTAGCAACAACTGTGTTCTAAAAACAAAATAGACAATATAAAAAAACACTCACACACACACACACACAGGAGTATTAATATTTTAAATCTATTCCTGATTACAGCCTAAATTTTAGAATTACAGATGGAATGATGCATGTTTCTTCTTTCTTTTTTCTTCGCGTATTTCTGCAGTAATATCATAACAAGCTTTTGTTACGAAATTTTCCCACAACCTGATGAACCAAGTTTAATCCAATAAAGGCAGGATGTAAAAAAGGAAAAAGAAAATAAATATTCAATTTAGAAAATGGACAGAGGAAACAATATCTGTTCCATTACGAGAATTTCTAGGATCAAGTATTGGTTCAATATTCTATTCAAAATTTCGAAAAAATCAATTAAAAACTTAATTTTTGAAATAAAAGAAATAATTGTTTTTTCTATAAAACTGCCACCGATTACAACCCCAAATAATTTCTGTAAGTTGAAATTTCAGGTCAGTCTCCGTTACAGGCTCCGACGCATGCAAAAATCGAAAATAAAGTGAGGAAGTATAAAAAGTGCAATTTATGCAAGATAAATTTTCTTTCTGTCAACCCCGCGCTCAGTTCAAGGAAATTTCCCCAAACTGACTTTAAGAAGGGATTGTTTCCCTATTTTTCCCCTCGCACAAAAGAGATCTGGTCAGTAGTCACTTTTAAAGATAACCACCTGTGGTGAGTGGGCGGAGTAGAGCAAGCTCAGGGGACAGGGGATTAGGGAGTCGGGTGAACGACGTTCTCACAATCATCGATTGTGTAAGTAGGGGAGCAAAATTATCCTAGGTATCCCAAAACAGTTACGCAAAAATTTGGCGACATTTTAAAAATCGCCAAGCGGTTTGTTCTGAGTTCTTTCAGTTCAGGAAAAAAAACATACTCACCTTTGTTTTGTTTTTTTTCCTGAACTGAAAGAACTCAGAACACACCGCTTGGCGATTTTTAAAATGTCGCCAAATTTTTGCGTAACTGTTTTGGGATAGCTAGGATAATTTTGCTCCCCTACTTACTTTATGAAAATACATTAAGTATTATTGTGTCACTAATTTTTGTCACAGAGAAATAGTTGTCAAATTCTGAGATACTATTGCTGACCACAAAATGACGTTAAAAGTTTTTGTCCTAAATGATTTCGAAATTAATAGGGAACATTTAGCAGTTATTTATGCAAAAATGCAAATTAGTGGTAATTTTAGTCTTGTTTAAGGGTTTTATTAATTTAGTATGTGGATTACTTTACTTTTTGACATAATTTTAAAAAGGTTTTTAATGGATACATTCGGAATCGGAAAACAAAAGAAAAAAAAAACTGAACTTTTCAAATGTGGGAGTATTATATCGATGATTGATATTTTGCTGCAGTCGATAAATATCAGACAATAATCGGTTTATTTTGGTTACGTCGTGTAAAAAGTAAAGTATTATTACGTAGTCTTCGGCACAAAAATAGGCGTCAGTTGAAAAAATCGCCGAGAATCTCAGTTATTAAAATCTTGCAGCAAATTTGGCAAAATTCCTGTTCAATCGGATACTAAGGAACTGCCCTATTATAAGTACCAGAGAAAGTGACCAATCAAAGCAAACAAATTTAAGAAATACCGTTAAGTTGTATTTAAAGCTCCATCAAATTGGAAAATAATGAACCTAATCCATTTATTAGTTGCCAATCTCTTCTAGCGGTTACGTTACCGATACTCTAAAACACATATTTACAAAATTCGAGAAAATAATTGACGCCGTGAACAATACAAATCATAGAGTAAAAGCTCGTTCAAGAGCTGGCGCGTTCGTTTCCAATGTCTATGTAAAAACCTTTATATTCACCATGAAGCTGAAAAAAAAATACTGTTTGATTTGACTTGAGAAAAGCCTTGAACATTTAATGCAAAAAGCGGAAATGATATACGCAATTCTAGCTATCGACAGGGAGTTGAGATGATGCACTAAATACTGAATTACTTTGCTGGAAGCCTTCGCGGATTTATGCGAAAAATGTACCTTAAATTGGAATGAAAAAAGCGCTACCAATCAAACTTTTTCGAATATCGTTAGAAATTATAGCCTATGTGTTATTCTGATGTATAAGCTACATTATAGTAAAAGTTTCATTAAAATCCATTCAGTAGTTTTTGCGTGAAAGAGGAACAAACATCCAAACTTTCGCATTTATAATAGTATTAAGATTAAGATATATATATATATATATGTGTGTGTGTGTGTGTGTGTGTGTGTGTAGATCATGATGAACAAATCACTGTCCAGCAACTGACCTTCAATCAAAAACGGTGACGGAGAGACACATCTGCGTCATCTCTACTGTGGGACTTAATTCCCAGCCGATCCCAGCCGATCAAAGATCCACCGTCTTGATTAATGGTGACTGGGAGGCGTTAAAAATGTCGTGGTCACAAAGTCCTCCAAGTGAAACGATACCTCTGTGGGTGCTAGGGCCTATGGTTTGCTCGACCATAGGTTCTGGTTCAAAATTAAGAACAGAGCGCTCTTCAGGGCCCTATCCCGGTTAAACCACTAAGCTGGTAGGTACGGGGGACCCTGGAGGGTGAAATGAAATGTGGGACTAAATTTTATATTGAATTCTTAACACTTGCTCTCGACATTTTATTCTAAGTTATCCGTTATCTTCCATCTAAAAGATCAGCGCATACTGTTCTATTTTTAAAGAAACTTACTGCAGCATACCTTCTGTTGTTTTACAACTACAGCCTTGGGTGTATTTTTTTAAATGGCAGATATGTAAAAAAAATGTGAAAAAAAAAAGTAACGGAAGTCTTGTCACCTTGTTGTTTATAAATCGAATCCAGGAAAACTCGGCCCCAAATATCTTGATTTATCGATTCATACCGACCTCGATACGAACAGGCAAAACCACCGGGTGCTTCGAAAACCAATATTCCTTCAATTATTTAGCACCCGACGTAACGCGGAAATGGCCCGTGCTGCGAGAGCGCCGAAGTTGCACATCGCTGCACTTGGCCTATATGTGCCAGTGCCTGAATTTCCGCGGATCTCCCTCTCCAGCAGAATTATTGCAAGACTTTTCCACGAAGATCCCACCCCATTACTGCTACTTTTTATTGCCCTTCTTTGTTTGTCCTTATCAATCTTTTTCTTTTGACGGGAATGACTTGAAAGCTTAATGACAATCATGTTCACCGAATGATCTTTAGTTGCGGTTACGATGCGATTAAAACCAGATTACAGATTTTGCACTTAATCAAATGAGAGATAATAAGCTTTAGTGTCTCTTTTTTTTAACGAATACTATGGGAACAACGCTAGCTAAAATGTTGAGAGAACATAAATACAAATTTTATTTTGAGTACTGAATTTTTGACTCATCCGTCATCGACAATTTGTAATCTTGAACTCAACATTCACTTTTAATAGGCGTTTAGCTTGCAGTGTTGCAGTTGCACTTAGATAAGTATCAGTTTTCAAAATTACAGTCCTGATTTTACAAGTATACCATTCTCTTAGACTTAACCTTTTATAAAAATCCAAAATTCAGTTCATTTGTCTATCGATGGCAGAAATTATTAAGCTCTCTCATGCGACCATCGATTTTGTGCTCAAAAATTTTGAGCATTGTCCTTCCAGAAAATTGTAAAAATATATCGATTGAATGGAGTTTTTCTCTTTGCTTCATGAAGCAAAATAAAATTTCAAAAACTGATCATTGAATCTTGTGTGGTTTTTTTTTTTTTTTTTAGGTTTTTTTTTTTTGAGGGAAAAAACCTTTTAAGATAAAAAAAATTCCAGGGCAACAGACAAATTATTGCTATTTCGTAAAAAAGCTGTTTTGTAATACAGCTTATGTATATAATACACCGCCAACTCTGCTATATCATCTAGAGACTGCATTTGTGTTCTTATTATAACTCACCCGTCTGTAATACGTAGTAATAGATTTAGAGGCAGTTGTTCTATGAGATGTTTTCTGCTTCCAAGTCGGCTTAACGCCGAAAAATTTCTGGAATAGCTCTCAAGCCTTTTTCTTTCTTTAACATTACCAAACACAAAAGTATTTCTGCGGTTTCATTTTTTTTTAATTTTCTGGGAGATAGCACACTTCTCTTTTTTCCTCTCAAAATGCAGCTTAAAATTGCGTTTTCAAAACATTAATGTTTCAAAATTTCTGGTGGCAGCTCTCGAATCCTGACTCTTCTCTCAACGTAATTAAAGATGAGTTTGTTCATCAATTTTAAAATAGTTCCCCCCCCCCCCCCATTTTCTATAGTTACTACCAAAAATAATCTGAAATTGAACGCTTAAGATTTCTACTAAAAAAATTTTTGCGGGAGATCCCTAACCACTCGTTGCCACTTAACGTCACCAAAGAGAGAACGAAATTGCGTTTTTAAAAATTAAATTTGGAAAACCTTTCCGACAAGATTCCCTGCACCCTTCCTGAAAAATATATAGCCTAAAATTGACTTCAGTCTAAATAAACCTCTCTCTTTCTACTTTATTCTTAAGTGTAAATACATTTCTTGTGACATCCTTCGCATTTTCCCCACTCGCTTAACGTCACCAAAGAAATGCTAAAATTTGAGTATTTGAAACTGCAATTTCAGAAAGTTTTCGAGTAGAGCCGCCATCCTCAAACCTTATCTAAGATAGCTTCAATTAACTTCTATTTTGAAAACACAATCCGGTGGGTACCTAAAAAACACTATTTTTCCAATCGTTACAAAAAGTACAATTTTTAGTCAAATGTCGAAATTTTCCTAGAATCATCCCCACTCTATTCTCCTCATACCACAGAAGTTTGATGAAAACTTCAGTTTTGAAAATATTTCTGGGACTTCTACCGATATCCCCACGTCTTTCCTTCCTCTGACGTAACTAAAGATATCTTAAAATTTATTTTTAAAGACTTGTAACTGTTAATCTTTAGCTTTCCTTCAAAGTAATAAAGCGCACTCACAGAGTATTTGAGAACTCAGTTTATCATACGTGTTATGATTTACATAATTTTCTGACTTCGAAAATCAAATAATAAAGAATAGTCCAGGATAGAAGGCCATATACCTAAAATGTTTGTGTATATGAGATTTTTTGGTGGTTCCTATATGAATTTGACCTGCTGATTCCGAATCCGTTGAGTTCCAGACACTAAACCTCGAGCATTTTTGTCAAAATGGCGAAATCCAATATGGCTGCTATAAAAGGTATGAAGCAAATTAATGGAAATGTGCGTGCAATGAAACATTTTATACACTTAAAAATGATTGTACTCTTTAGTCAAAATATGATTCTATTGAAAATTAATATTTATGAAAAGTATACGAATAAAAAATTTATCAAAATGGTAAAATTCAAGATGTCAGCCTAAAAAGTTGTAAGGTTTGATTTTCAGGTATGAATCATCTTTTAAACCGTAATTTACATGAAACTAGAATGTTTTAACAAAGATAAATGTTTAAAATGGTATGCAGGGAGCATAAAAAATGATTTAGCCAAAAAATAACACTCTAAAAAAATATTTAGAAACATTCCAAACTTAAGCTTCGGGATTTTGCCGGTTTAAACCAATTTCCTGCAAGAAACAAGTTGCTTTTGCGAAAAAATTTCCCATATTGATACGAGTTGCATGAATGCGAACTTCTCACTGGTGTGAAACGTATTTTTAGCTACCAGTTGGAAGGTATGGCCAACGTGTTTGTTTAGTGTTTCGCCTTCAGCTGGATTATGGATTGTCCAGATTGACTTCATCCAAGTAAGGGTATGTGCAATCTCTCGATATTGTAGTTTTGGATGAATTGCAAAATAATTTGTTTGAGACCACGTTTTGTCATATGCATGCCACTGTGTCTTGCCAATTTTACCAGAGTCCTCTGCATTTAAAGTTCAATCAATACTTTACGCTTAAGTCTATAGCATATCAAGAAAGGAAAAAAAAACTTAACACATTTTTGTAGAGATGTTAGGTATAGTGATTTGTACTGTCCTTTGAAGTAGTAAAATAAAAAAGGGCTTTCTGTTACAATAAAGCATCAAAATAGAAAACTTTGCAATTTTTTTTTAGTTAAGTAGTAACAATTTTTTGTTCTGCTGTCTCACAGGCATTTTTAAAATTACTGCAAAATATTTAAAGAATCTACTAGATAAGTCTCAAGACTTTTTTCTCCTTTTTAGTTTAGTAACAATCTTTTGTTCGGTTGATTTCCAGACGCTTCTAAAGTTATCACAAAACATCTATCGAATATATCTCATTAACCCTAAGCATTTTTTCGCTTTTTAATTGGGAAAAAATAATTTTTTGTAGTGCTGTTTCTCATACGATTCTATTATTACCGGAAAATATGTTTTTTATTTGTCTGATATGTGTTAAGCCAATTTCTCTCTTCACAGTTTCACTGTAAAAACAGAGCGAAACACTCCTGGAAAATAATGGGCAGTTATAGACTTAACTTCTGCCAGTAACATACTTGGAATAAATCAGGAAAGTTTCCTGCTGAAGTCAGAAACCTTGCTAAAGAATTTATAACGCTTCCAAACAAAAGTCAGTCACTTTACGGCAATAAATCGAAAACTTGCGAAAAACTCTTAGATAGGTTGATGGGAGCAGTTCGGCACTTTTCTGGCTTACCAGGAAAGCTTCTGAAGCAGTTTAACAAATATGGCTACTGCTAAGGCAGAAATTTCAAGCAAATAGCTGAGCCGCTAATTTGTTTGCAATTCATCCAAAACTACAATATCGAGAGATTGCACATCCTTAACTTGGGTGAAGTCAATCTGGACAATCCATTATCGAGCTGAAGGCGAAACACTAAACAAACACTTTGGATATATCTCCCAACTGGTAGCTAAAAATACGTTTCATACCAGTGAGAATTTCGAATTCTCTCAACTAGTATCAATATGGGAAACTTTTTCGCAAAAGCAACTTGTTTCTTGCAGGAAATCGGTTTAAATCGGCAAAATCCCGAAACTTAAGTTTGGAATGCTTCTAAATATTTTTATAGTGTTATTTTTAGGCTAAATCACATTTTTTATACTCCCTGCATATCATTTTAAAAATTTATCTTTGTTAAAACATTCTATTTTTATGTAAGAGCGATTCCATACCAAATCACCGAAAAAAAAAAAAGTTGGTCGCACGACCGACTCGGATTTTTTTTTAATTTGGTACACAAATTGATAGTATAGAGGTATGAAAAAGCCCAAAAGGAAAGTTACCTGCTCCACTTATTTCCCGAGATACGGGTTCTCGAAGTTTGTCTGGACCTTCAAAATACCAAAAAATTGATGTTTTTTAATAATTTTTTCTTAAAATTTCTACTCATGCAATATGAAAGTGTTTGATATCTACGAAAACTAGCTACTCCTGGCATTCAGAAAAAAAATATGACAATGTTTATAACGGAAAATGTTGAGGTACAGCACTCTTAAAAGTTGCCATCACAAAAATTTGATTTTCCCCGATTTTGCTAAAATTGAGGAATTTATTCCAAAAAAAGTAAGACATAACCAAAGGTTTACTCACTTTCTGGTAGTGTACAGATGTTTACTATAAATGGTTACACAATGCATAACTTTGATTTCTCACTCCTTCTTGGAAATATATTAGCTTAAAGATAAGCCATAAGGCAAAAAATGCGTTTTGGGCCATCTTGGCAGCCATTTTTCTCATAAAGGGGGAGCAGTAGAAACTTTAATTTTTTTTAAAACAAGCCACTGATATGTTAGCTATTCACAGGAAAAGAGTTTACTTTTGGTTATTTCTCCCATTAAGAGATATCCTGCTGACAGTATATGCATGTTTTTCGCGACGACCATATGCTTTTGTTCCCCCTCTCATGGACTTAAAATTAATTAAACCAAAAAATAATGATATATTTATTAATAGCTGTATTATCTATCCAATATGTCATGAAGTTTAATTTATTAAATCATTGAACAATAAATTAGATAATTAATGAAAACAAGAAATAGTATTTCTCTGTTGCCTGAGCATTATGCATTCATTATTATAAATACTTTCTTGAAAAATTAATTGACACAAAGGAGCTCTAAATATTTATATTATAAGCAATACCCAATCTTATGATTGGGATACTCCTGTTTTTACCTTATTAACAGTTAAATATTTACAAAATAATGAAATAAATAATTTAATATAAAGCCATGCTTGAAGAATTAAAATGAGTGCAACTAATTTATTCCCATACTGATCTTTACAAAATTGATATGCGTTGAGCACTGATAAGAACTGACAATAAAAAGTTTACTCACTAAAATATTAGTTCACAGATACTATAAAGCATACATTCTATTTTCTACAAAATAATACTGCAACAAAGAACAAGGGTATCCTCCTGTTTATAGCCATTAATCAGGAACATCCAATCACAAGATTGGGTATTGCCTATGAGATAAATATTCGAAGCTCCTTTATTTTAATTGATTTTTCAAGAAATTCTTTAGTACCTACCCCTTTATACCCTTGTTCTTCGTTGCAGTATTATTTTGTAGAAAATAGAATGTACGCTTTATAGTATCTGTGAACTAGTATTTTAGTGAGTAAACTTATTCTTGTCAGTTCTTATCAGTGCTCAACACATGTCAGTTTTGTAAAGATCAGTATGGGAATAAATTAGTTGCACTAATTTTAATTCTTCAAGCATGGCTTTATATTAAATTATTTATTTAATTATTTTGTAAATATTTAACTGTTAATAAGGTAAAATGGAATTCGATGCTGAAATTAATAGGTCTTTATCACCATGCTCAGTTAGTAGCCCATCAAATGAAATTTATCATAAAATATCCTACATCAAACGAAAAGACCTAATTTATTTTCCTGATATTCATAAGATGTTCAAGAAATTCTTCAATTAAAAACAGGAGTATCCCAATCACAAGATTGGGTATTGCTTATAATATAAATATTTAGAGCTCCTTTATGTTAATTAATTTCTCAAGAAATTATTTAGTGCTTTATAATTATGAATGCATAATGCTCAGGCATCAGAGAAATACTATTTCTTGTTTTCATCAATTATCTAATTTATTGTTCAATGATTTAATAAATTAAACTTCATGACATATTGGGTAGATAATACAGATATTAATAAATATATCATTATTTTTTGGTTTAATTAATTTTAAGTCCATGAGAGGGGGAACAAAAGCATATGGTCGTCGCGAAAAACATGCATATACTGTCAGCAGGATATCTCTTAATGGGAGAAATAACCAAAAGTAAACTCTTTTCCTGTGAATAGCTAACATATCAGTAGCTTGTTTAAAAAAAATTAAAGTTTCTACCTCTCCCCCTTTATGAGAAAAATGGCTGCCAAGATGGCCAAAAACGCACTTTTTGCCTTATGGCTTATCTTTAAGCTTAAATATTTCCAAGAAGGAGTGAGAAAGCCAAAAAATTTATTGCGTAGCAATTTACAGGGAGGACCTGTGCACTACCAGAAAGTGAGAAAACCTTTGGTTTTGTTTGCCTTTTTTTGTAATAAATGCCTCAATTTTAGCAAAATCTGCAAAATCAAGTTTTTGTGGTGACAACTTCAAAGAGCCCTGTACCTTGGCAATTTTCATTATGAACGTTCTAGTATTTTTTTCGGAATGCCTGGAGTAACTAGTTTCCGTAGATATCTAACACTTTTATTTTGCATGAGTACGATTTTTTATAAAAAATGATTAAATAACATCACGTTTTTAGTATTTTGACATGGCGGACAAACTTTGAGGGCATGTATCTCAGAAAATAAGTGGAGCAGGAACCTAACAATTTGGACTTTTCCATGCCTCTATATGATCAACATGTGTGCCAAATTAAAAGAAAATCCGAGTCGGTCGTGCGACCCCCATTCGGTGAGTTGGTATGGAATCACTCGTAAATTACGGTTTAAAAAATGATTTATACCTGAAAATCAAACCTTACAACTTTTTAGGCTGACATCTTGAATTTTACCATTTTGATAAATTTTTTATTCGTATACTTTTCATAAATATTAATTTTCAATAGAATTATATTTTGACTAAAGAGTACAATCATTTTTAAGTGTATAAAATGTTTCATTGCACGCACGTTTCCATTAATTTGCTTCATACCTTTTACAGCAGCCATATTGGATTTCGCCATTTTGACAAAAATGCTCAAGGTTTTAGCGTCTGGCACTCAACGGATTCGGAATCAGCAGGTCAAATTCATATAGAAACCACCAAAAAATCTCATATATATAAAAATTTTAGGTTTGATGACATTTCAATGGACACTAGCCTGGACTAGAAAACTTGATATGGAAACCTGAAGGATGATGAATGCGTCGGTAGTTTTCAGCATGTTTCATCTCAGAAAAATTGAGGATCTGACACTGATGCTTGTCAGTGTCAGAAATCCAAAAATTCTGACAAAAATTTCTCCTCTCCAAAAATTTCTGATTGCAAAATGTAAGTGGTGGCGGAGTACGGGGGTTCTTGAGCTTGGTTATGTTTTCCCCCTCTAAAATTAAATCGCATAAATGCCACTTTCAGCTTAAGTTGCACAATAACGTGTCAACAAGAAAATATACTATAGGGCTATTCCATGAAAAGTGAAACCAATTGGTCAAAACTTCATATTGAAGTTATGTTGCTATGTTATATATCATTTTAAAGCTTAAGATGTATATTTTAAGAATCCTGCATTGGATTTTTGGTGAGAGTTAGAATAATACTTGTTTTCTTAGTTGGAAGTACGATATTCACGAACTTGTAAAAATCAGAAAAAATAACACATTTTCAAATGCATATTTCTCATCGAAAAATAAAAACAAAAATAACTACTTGTAGCACAATTTTAACTACTAAGACGGTACTATAATAATATGCATTCATTAATTTCTTTTGAATTGATCTAAATGGTGTAATTGAAGTTTGAAAAAAAGAAGTTTGATGTTACGTCTGTAACAAAAAAGAAGCAAAAGTTGTCATTACGTCCTAAAAAATCAAAATTAAAAAAAACCCTTAATGGTCCTTTTGGCAAATTCTTAGAGTAATTGCCCACCATAGTTAAAAATATTGCAACTGATTTAGTTTTTAAATTAATGCTGTTACAGACGTAACATTTCGGACATAACAAATGGCTCTATGTTACGTCCGTAGCAAAAGTAAATTTCCAATTAAATAGGTAAAAAGCACAGGATGAGCAATACATGTATATAGCATAATATGGTACGAGTACTAAAGTTTCTGGTATTCTGAATTTGAAATTTTTAATTATGTCGGCATGTAATTGAAATTTATTTGCGAAAATGCCGCTCGAATTTCGAAAACGTCGGACGAAAAAGGACACATTTTTTCATTCAAAAAAAATTATCAAAATTGACCAACTGTCACCAAGAAGGTTAAATTTTAGTTTGGTACTAGTATTCTGCTACATCATCCAACATTTTCAAATTTTTAAGTTCTCCAAACAATCACTGATTCCAGGGAGGAATTTACTTTTCCCGATTTTTTTATGTAGCAGCCCCATTATGCATTAATTTTAAGAATACAAATAAATAAATTTGTGTGAAGGCCCTTCTAAACTTTTCTTGTGTCAATCTTTCTTGGAAATAAATGTCTTAAGATGCATTAATTTATTGTTACATATTGACATATCGGCATATGCTCTCAACTCCCCCAGACTTACCCAAATTTTCTAAAACTGTTACAGTATAACTTAAAATATTCAAATAATATGTTAATTAATGCTACTGTATTGTTTTAGCACAAAAATCTTTGTTTATTCCTGCTTTTAAATACTGTTTTCTACTTTCAAATCAGAGATGTTACGTCTGTAACACCGCTTTGTTTCGTCCGTAACAAGTTTATGAATTTTTTTCTCAAATTCGGCAGTCAAAATCCACACAATCTTTATGGTTTTAGAAAGCTTGGAGTCTCTAGAACACGTATTAAAAAAAAAAGTTCAAAATTTCCGTATAATTCAGAGGAATATTGTAAGTTGTATGACATAGTCGAGTTTTTGCTGTTTTGTGAATTACGTCTGTAACAGGCAGTTTTTAATTTCTGTATTTTTTTGTAATTAAGCAATCTGCACGCAAATTTAATGTAGCATAAACATCATCAAGTTACACTACAGAAAAAAAAATTGAAAACTTTAATCAGCCCAAACCAGAATTATTTGTGCTCAAAGTCTGCGATTGTTACGTCTGTAACGATGGAATTGCCCTATACTGTTCGAATTAATTGGAACAAAGTTATTTTTCGCGGACTTTCAAGTTGACTTCCTACTAGCTCCAGCGAGTCCCTCTAAGCAGTTATACTAGCCCCAATGTCATCTGGATGCGAATTCCGACTGCTTATTTCTGGTTTAGATGAGAAATTAGGAATATTAAACAATTCTTCAGTTTGTTTTTGTGACAGGAGTAGGTAACATTTTGCATTCGTTCATTTTAGCTTGCTAAAAATGGGTATAACTCCTAGAAAGTTAGCTAAGATAAGCACACTTAATAGTCGCGTATGTATAGCTGTAAAAAATATTGCTTCTCTAGTTTTTACTTGAAAATAAATCTCATCTTAACGTCTAAGGAGAAGCATTGAAACTGAGCCCTTTTTTCAACAAGAAAGAACAAATGTGAAAGAAAAAGGAAAATCTCCAAAATAGCATCGGTTCTTGCTCTAAAATAGTAATGTTAAACCTACAAGAGCTAGCTAATACTTTATGGGACATTAATTGCCAATAAATATAAGTATTCATTGATGGAGTATACAATGAGAACTTCTCACTTTTAGAAGAATAATGGAGAAACGTTCGATTTTCCAATGCAAACCACAAGAATGAATTTTGTTGTTGAGATGGATACGTGTATGTTAAACACGATCATCTTAGCTAACTTTCTAGGCATTGTGTTCCCATTGCATCCCCACTAAAATTCACGAATGCAAAATGTTATTTACTTCTCTCCCAAAAACCAGCTGAATAAATGTCCAATATTCATAATTTCTAGCCTAAATCAATTTTTAAGCAATTGAAACTGACATCCAAATGACACTAAGGCTAATAAAAATTGCTTGTTAGACCTGTTGGATTCAGTTGGCAATCAACTTCTAAGTTCACTAAAAATAGCTTTGTCTCAATTAAGTAGCATGGATTTGCATTCGTTTTCTTGTCTTGCAACAAGATCATGTTAAAAAATAAAATATGCAATTTCCAATTTCGCGGAAAGTTCTGGCCAGTTGTTCTCAACATATATTTCGTAGCACTGAATGATTGAATTAAAGTTTTAAGCTTTAATTTATAAGATTCATTGATATGTCACTTAACCTTTTAACTGTCATGCCCGAGATAGTCTCGGGCACAGCTGGTTTTCGAAAATGTCACGCCCGAGTATTACTCGGGGTATTTTTTTTTTTTGAGTGCATCGTATTGTTATACCCGAATATATATCGGGAGACGTTTATTTCGGCTTCATCTCTTTGTCAAACCCGACTGTTTCTCGGGTTTGTGCTTGGAAAAGTGTTAAAAATCAAAATAAATTGACAGTTAAAGGATTAAAGTGCTCTCTGTTGAAAATGAGGCAGTCAAAGAGCTGCTTTTCCTTTTTTATGATATTAATTAATTGTAAATATAGTAAACCATCAAAAAATAAGTAATTTTTACTTCGGCTCTTTCTGATGCATTCGGATATTAATTAAACATAAGATAATCATTATTTTTCTGACTTCGTTCTCGTTGAAGCTTTCAAAGAATCTTAGTAAGTTGAGCGCTAATGAATGCTTACAGCTTAATAAATTTTTATCATGGAAGAAATACAATAGTAAAATATGTACTAAAAGAGTAGTTTGAAAAGTTTACATTTGATCAAGTTTAAGCACACTTTTGTGGGCAAAAATGTTTGAAAAAAAAAAGTTAACTTAATTTATGATTGCCTGGATCTTAGCTGTAAGATTAGAGAACTTCGAAATTATGAGTTAGGGGAGGCCGATGTAATGAGAGACGGGTAATAAGAGCTCAGTCAAAAAATCACACAAAAAAAAAATACTTAGACAACTTTAAAAACATGTTAAATAAAGCACAATATGTATACTTTACTACAATACACTTATCCAAAAAATTCATAACATGTTTTGATTTTTTTTTTTTCATATAATGAAAAAAACCTTCTCGTTAAACTTACCTTAAAAGTTCGTGACTTTTTTTACGCTTTTATTTATTTTATTTTGTAGATGAGATGTTTGGGAGTTATTAATGAGTAAACTTCTGACCAAAACAATGACTATTAATACTATTAAAATCTGTCCGCGTCTGTCTGTCTGTCTGTCTGTCTGTCCGTCTGAAGCTTGAACTCCTCAAAAACCGCGGAGAGTAGAGAATCAAACATAGTAACATTCGATTCGAAATTTTCTAAGGAAGACAATAAGACCAACCGCATAATTCTACGACGTTAATTAGCCGAGTTATTAATTAAAACGTAAATTAAATTCTTTGCGCTCTTAAAATTCCAAGACATTTATTTCTTTCCGTTGCCATTTTGAATTAAAACTTTAATTAAATTTCTTCCACTTTTCAAAAATCCAAGACATTTATTTCTTAGTGTTTCCATTCTGAACTAAAACGTTAATTTAATTATTGAACTGTTTAAAATTCGAGGACTTTTTTTTCTTACCGTTGCCTTTTAAATTAAAACGTTAATTAAATTATTGAACTATTTAAAATTTCAAGACTTATTTCTTTCCGTTGCCATTTAAATTAAAACGTTAATTAAATTATTGAACTATATTTAAAATTCCAAGACAACGGTAAGAAATAATTTCTTACCGTTGCCATTGTGAATAAAAACGTTAAATCAATAGTTGAACTATTTAAAGTTCAAAGACTTTTATTTCTTTCGGTTGCCATTTTGAATTAAAACGTTAATTAAATTATTGAACTATTTAAAATTCCAAGACATTTATTTCGTTCCGTTGCCATTTTAAATTAAAACGTCAATTAAATTATTGAACTTTTTAAAATTAAATAGTGTTATTTTTTTCCGTTGTCATTTTGAATACGTGTTACAGCAAAGTTCTAACAATTGTTTTATTCTAATTAATGACTTAAATTTTTCCCTGGTACCATTTTGAAAATGTATTTTTAAATAAAATTGCGATTGCTGTTTATAGAAGGGACTTTTTTGGCAGCGATCCAAATATTAAAACAGCTTTTTCGTTTAGAATTTTGCAATTAATTTTACAGGAAGAAAGCGGTTTGAAATAATTGTTTTTGGTGAGGAATTTTATTTGTTATTCAGGAAGAGTGTTAAGTATGCGCTACTTGACATCATTTTTATTTCTGAGGACGCATGTGCAAATAATTTGATTGACTTAGTAGGTTGTTTAAACTTTCCTCACTCCTTTGAAGGCTAGCCGCCTTGGCGGCGAGTAGTTTTCTCAAACTGCCTTCACTACATTAAAGCCCGTGCAACGCCGGGCCAGGCAGATAGTTGAAGTATTATTTTTTGAAATCTTGAATGGAGAAAATACGTCTGATTTATAAAACAATTAAAAAATACTTTAAATACTACTAAAAGAACTTAAGTATTGCTCTTAGATAACGAGAAGAGTTAACCAAGAGTTTACTTAGTGTTAGTCTAAGTTTAGCAAGTTTATAGAATAGTATTTTTTTCAACGTAGACTGAATCCATAATCACCTACAATCATTAGGGTAGACCATATTTAGATGTTATAAATGCATGATTTTGAGTATAGAATGTCTTTAAGTTACTAATAAGTCATTTCTACACTTAAAAAAAAGCTGTTGCTTTTATAGTATAATACTGGCAACAGAGATTCCAGTTCAAAACTGTAAAAGTACATTAATAAACTGTAAAACTAGTTATTTTACAGTTTATAACTGTAAAACTAGCAATGTAACAGTTTATTACTGCAAAATTAGCATTTCAACATAAAATTAGCTGCATTGTACTCTAAAATCAACAGTATAATACTGGCAGCAGAGGTTCTAGTTTAAAACAGCAAAATGCACTGTAATAAACTGCGAAATTAGTAATTTTACAGTTTAGTACTGTAAAATTACTGGAAAATTAGCTGTATTATACTGAAAAAACAACATCTATTTTTTACAGTGTACTTCATTAGGTAATAAATAGCCTATGTTTATTTACACTCAGGGACTAGAAAAAATTCCCAATAACACTTGTATTCTTTAAAAGACACACTTTTTGCATATTTTTGACCATATTTAAAAAAAACTTTTAAAATATTTTCTAGCCACTTAACAAATTAAATTGATGTGTTGGTTAATCCCTAAGTTATGTACATTATTCTGAACTATCATCAAGTCTAGTATTGGATCATTCCATAGTGACTAACGTAACATTCAAAGCTGATTTTTTTTTTACTTGTAACAAAGGATAAAAAATATTTTTTAGTTATGCTGGTGGATTTACAATGTACATGGTATCTATGTATTATTTCTGCTAAGAATTTAAAACAAAATTACTGACAGTAGATATTTTTTCAAACAAAATAGCAGTGTGACTATAACGTAACACTTTTGCAACCCTGGAAATTAATGCTCCTGTTGTGCGGCAAAAATTTCTCAAAGTTAAGCAAGTGTTAAAAATTGAATGATATATTTGAAAAATATGTAAAGTTTGCTTTTAAAAACATAAAACACATTTATTAAATCTTATTATTATTTTTTTTTTAGTCTTATGTGTCACTTTTACTCAAGATGGAGTGTGACTAACGTAACTGGACTAACGTAACCATCGAATAACAAGCAGTAGACACGCTACAAACTATTTGTTATGGTTAATCTCAGTGATAATTACAATACTTTTTAATTTTTTTTTAAACTTCTTATGTTGCATGATTTTTATTTGTTTATTTATTTATTTATTTATTTATTTATTTTTTTTTTGATACTTTTTTCACTTCGGTATTTTTTTTCTTCGGGCTGAGGTTGACATTTCTATGGAATGACCCTATTATATTGTTTAGGACCCAGTATTATAAGAAATGAATTTCCTAAACACATTTGTAATTTTTAATTTTTGAGAAAAAATATTTTTTTTACGGGTGAAATATCAAAAATTAAAAAATGTTGACTGATTCAGAATTGTTTGCAGATGTCTCTCATTACCCCATAGGATTTTATCTTTCTATATATGGAGAGTTGCAGCCTTAGCCTCTTATTACCCCGCATGGGAATATTAGAGACGATGTATGGAAATTTTTTATCATTATTTACTAAAAATTTTAAGCTACATAATCACCTAAAAATCAAGAGGAGTCTATTTAGTTCAGTGAATATAAGGTATTTGTTTCAAGTTATTTTGGAATATTAGCATAAATTTTATTTTATTTTATTTATTTATTTATTTGTCTCTTATTTACCCCAACTTCCCCTAGTGAAAATGTTTTTAATTGAAGCTTCTCAAAAATTTTTGAATGAAAAATAAAATCAGCATAAATGAATGCTATTGAGCGTATGCAAAATTATATTCTAATAAACTACTATAAACTTCAGGTTAATGTTTTTGGTCTAAATTAAACACTTTATGAGAAGTGAGAATCTCTACATGATGCATAATTAATTGACTGCTTAAAAATCTCGATGTTTATCACTGTCTCTATCTCTATCTCTACTCTCTACTAATAATTAAGCTGAAGGTGGGTATGTCTTTCGTTCCTTTCTTCTTGCTGCCTGTCTGTGACGCGCATAAGGCGAAAACTGTTCGGGCGATTTTCATGAAATTTGGCACAAAATTAGTTTCTAGTATGGGGGTATGTACTTCGAAGCGGGTTTTTTTTTAAAATTCTATTTCGTTCTTTTTTTATTCGAATTCGTAGCACATTGTTCATACAAATTTGATAAAATGGAGGAGAAGCATTTCATATACTTTTTACATCATTGGAAAACGCAAAAATTTCTGCCAAAAATGATATCTATTCGAAGTCTTTACGAACATTAGAATAGCTGTAATAATTGTTTTTAGAATCCTAGAATTCAAAGTTTGCCTTGAGCAAGCCAAACGATTTTAAATGATTAAGCTCGAGAATTAAATTTGAAAATAAAGATGAAATGAATTATCTTATTAACGGAAATAACCCTTTGATGTTGTTACCATGGTTACATTTTCATACCTTTTATTTGTTTCGCTTTTTTTTCCCTTAATACATTTTTTCATGTATTTGTTTTTCTAGCAATCTAAACTCCAAGCCTTAAAATGAGTTGAATAAAATATTTTAACCGGTTGAAAAAATCGTCTACTTTTAATTTCTCAGTTTTTAAGGAATTATAATTCGGTACCGTAAAGTCGGGTTACTTGGACCCACAAGGGGATTACTTGAGCCCACAGTAAAATGATAAAATCTGGGTTTGGTACTAGCGTTAGAGACTGCAGCGTGCTTCTACCTAGCGGAGAAACGAGGAACTACGTGGAAGTCTTCAACTAATAAGTACCAAACCTTGATTTTATCATTTTACTGTAATGGGCTCAAGTAACCCCCTAGGGTCCAAGTAACCCGACTTTACGGTAAATTATAAAAATATCGTAAAAATTACCATATTGCAACGTTCTTTCCAAAATGTTTCATTTCGGAAATTGTATTATTTTGTTTTTAAAGCTAGGAAAGAAAACTTCTTTCTTTGGTAAGATTTCTGTTGGTTTTTGTAAGCAACAAATTTGTTTTCATTTTCTCTTTTGGCTTATATATTTAAGAACTATAATTGAAATATAACTAATTCTTTCTGAGATATTAATTTATTACCAAATGACCTTTTAATTTTATACCACGGGCAAAACCGTGCGGGTACCGCTAGTACAGTAACACCTCGTTACATCGCTCATTCGAATATATCGCGCTTTTAATTTGTCTCCCGAATTATTATGCATATTTTTTCTAAAAATGCTTCTTTTGATACCTGATTCTTTTGATAATGCTTACATTTGATATCATAGAAAAAAGTTTTATTTCTGAGGGAAGTATTTTCTTCTTTTTCTAACTATGACTAGACCTGGTAAGTTTTCTCTACATCTGATTTCGTTAGTTTAAGCTGCAACTTTCGTTTTGTATTCCTCTATAAAGCAATAGAAATATTAAAAATTATTATTATTACTTTTTATTTTAAAAGGACAGTTAATCAGCAAATTTTCTTTTATTTTTACTAAAAAGATTGTCCTACTACGATTGTAAACTAATATTTTTAAAGAATGCATGCCATTACTTTGTACATTAACTTGAATCATTTTTTACGACCTCGGTTATATCGCGTTTTCGGATATATCGCGCTTTTTCTGTTGTCTCCGAACAAGCGCGATATAACGAGGGGTTACTGTACTAAATAGAGATTAAATTAGGTTCACCCTGAGCTTCCTCTCTATAAACGATTGTATTTTAAAATCAGCTGTCCTAAACTAAGTATGAAAAGTTTACAAAAATTAAAATCGCATATTTCACAGCTTTCTACTTTACGTTCTTGTTTTCTTCTCATTAGAGCTCTTAAAACATTTTTGACGCATAGAGTAAGAATTCGTTTTAAATTGATATAACTTGTAGAAACTCTTTTTAGGTAGATCACGGATTCAAGGTATGTCATTTTTATTTCAATTCCAAAAAAAATTCTTTTTGATTAATTTTCATAATTACAGAAGACATCCATTTTAAAATTGGAATCGATGTTATTTATTTTAACCCTACACTGCATGATTTTTTGTTCTTTGAAAGAAATATATATGTTTTTTATGCAAAATAAGAAAACACTGGAAAAAATTAAAAAAAAAATTACTTTTGAGGATTGATGGTTATATTTGCTTTAAAGATACCTAATACTTGCTTTTTATGCTTGAGTTGCCATATGCATGGTCATAAGGAAAAATAGTCCATGTAGCCAATTGGCAACGCTATGCAGTGTATGGTTAAGAGTCAAATATAGTTATGTGGTTCAGTAATCCTACAGGTCTTGATTACATTAAGTTCACATAGTTTTTGAGACTTTATGTTCGACTCAGACACTAAATCTGTTGATATTTTATGATAAGGATGATATTTCTCAGAGCCTACTTTTTAAATTTTGGACTACAATATTGTTTTCCTTCTTTCTTTTTCTTTTTTTTCTAGTCGTATTCTATAATGTAAGAGTGAAATAATTTGAAGGTACATTTTGGTTTCTTAAGGTTTGTTACTTTCATGCTGAATCTCTTTGACCTTGAAATTTATAACTCACTGAAATTGCACGTTGACCTAGATATCTCGCAAAGAAATCGGATATTTGGTAAACAATACAAATAGTGGAGGGAATGCTCATTCGAACTGATTGAAATACTACCTTTTTTTCCAACTTTGAAGATAGGCACTGAGAAAAACAGAATTGAAGGGTTTGGGAGATGAAGGGGTTATGTGACAAAACAGAAATTGCGAGTAATTAAAGCTCAAAGTTTTATTATTACAGTTGTTGCAGCTCTTTTGTTTTCTGGTTTTGTCGTTAGTGTGCGTATAAAATTGGTCTAATGACATCTAACTTTTGATGCATCAAGTTTTATTTGCTTACCTGTGTCCATTGTTTACCATTGTCCAGAGTATTAATTTTTTTCATGTAACATAACCCCTTCATCCTCCAAGCCCTTCAATTATTATTTAGTTTGAAAAAAATGAGAAGAAAATCACGCTCATACTTACCTGAGTAAGTTTTCGAATCCTATCGGCGCCAGGTCCGTTATCCTGATGACTTTGGACTTGTCCGCCATGTCTCCATAAAACATGGCCTCGAAGACGGGCGAAGTCATGGCCAGCAGGACCCTGTGCCCTACATACTTCTTAGACGCAGAAGGGGGCCCCACTATAAAAGTGACATCGCTGAGGGCCGTGTTCTGCAGCAGGGACGACGTCCTCTGCAGCACCTTCTCGCTCTCCATGGTGATTGGTCCGTTGCCCAAGCTAAATGACCATTCTCTGCAAAGACAAAAGAGATATCTCGAAATGGCCAATTGAGCAAACATGAAACAGAGAAGATTAATTCCTCGAGTTATGTTCGACCCACATCGTGTGAGTCATTTTCCCATTAATAGAGGTCCGCAGAGATATCTTTGAAGCGAAAAGCAATTTAGCCCTGAAACTCGGATTCACTTTGCATATCGCGATTCAGTCCAGGGAGCGTATGCCAATTGCTCCTTTGACCCAATTTCCACATTTTTCTAATTTAGTTTAACCATCTGTATCACTTAAGGTTTGGATCTTGTTCAAACGGTATAAACATGCAGTATCACTGGATCGTAATTAAAATAAATATTTTAAGTTCCATTCATATGCATGGTATGAACACCAAAGGTAAGATAAATCTGTTTACCCAAGAGTAGCTTAATTATAATAAAAAATTAACCGTGCAGCGCTATCGTGTTAAAGAGAGCGGTGATTTATGTTTCACTGAAAATGGAGAAATTATTTTTTGGTGCGAATTCATTTCACAGAAAGGCATTATCTTACAAATTTGGGATAAAATGAAGTATATAGCGATAAAAGGTTCCAATTACAAACGTGTAACCTGAAAGGTTGTTTGTAGAGACATTTTTGGCGCCTCTACATATATAAAACATGCAATGAAAATCTGAAATTATACCTCAAAAATTTAGTGTAGCAAACTTTTATGCTTTATATTTTGACAAAAAAAATTGCATTGTGGATAATGAAAAGAAAAGTTATTAGTATTTTTAGCTTTATTTATTCATTTATTTACTTTTTTAATTTTTCAAATATGAAATGTCAACCGTCCTAAATGTTTAAAATTACAATAGTACTTTCAGGTTCTGCGAGTCAAGAAATCTTTGTAGTATTACCATAAACTATTATTTTATCTATCATATTTTTTCGTAAACAAAACGCTCTTTTCTGTCTTAAAACTTCGCTTAAATTGAGCGGGGATGAGAAGTGCGCGGCGTTTTTATTTAGGGTTGTTTAGGGGATGGCGTTTATAGTTGTTTACATTGATCATGTCACATTTCATCACAGTGATTGAATTTGCACATATTTGGGCTTCCTATGACTTTTTTCTGGCTTATAGAACTTCTGTCAAAAAAGTTTCCAAAAAATATTTTTTTAGAAAGTTTAATTAAGTTTTCAAATAAGTGTTTCCAAAAGGTTTTATTATTATTTATTACGTTCATAAATGTCCACGTATAATTTTACCTAAATTACATTCTGCAATAGGAATTTTTACACAAAGTATTATTAAAAAATGTCTAAGAAAAGGATTCCCAATTACCCGTAACTTTTTCCTATAAGGGGTACATGGGTCCCATCACTATAGGTGTAAGTGATAATGATACTTTTAAAACGAAAGGCAGTTCGCATAGAGCAATTTCTATCATGAAATACAAGATAATAACAATTATCATGAAGAAATTGATAATTTAGCCACGAAAACTACAAAAGCTAGTGACTTATTTGGGAAAGTTGCATCAGAGAGCAGCATAAAGTATTGTGTAGCTCTTCTGGAAGTGTATGATGTAAATAAAAAAGTTACTGCTTAATTTACAGGAAGGAAAAGAAACGGTGATTCTTTTACTGGTCTGATGGAGATGATGTTGGAATATTATTACCGAGGATGATGTGATAATCTTTCTCCTTCAGCCAAGTTTTAAATAGACGCTTCTATTTAGTATTTCCAATGACTTTTCAAATTAGTATAATGTTGGCTAATTTGTTAAAAAATTGACTTTTATCAAGTTATGTTTATTCAACACTGCTTTATAGGCAAAACTAAATATATATCTGCAGGTTTTCGATGATGTAATTGTTTTATTTGTTTTTTTTTATAATTTTCTGTCTAACAGATCTAATTTCAGTAGATATTTCATTGTCACAGATGTAATTGTTTTATTTGGTTTTTTTTTTATAATTTTCTGTCTAACAGATCTAATTTCAGTAGATATTTCATACACGGTTGCATTTCCAAAAAAAAAAAAAAAAATGCATACTAAAACTTTTCTCCATCAGGTAAGACCCATTTGTCTCCCTTCTTAAATAAGTTTGCTTTAAATGTGTAGATAAAAGATGACTCACTTACCCTTTCGTATGGGGTAAGTGGCACACCCAACTGTTTTTTTTTTCAAATAAAATAATCGTTAAGGATACTTAAAGCATTATTTAAAAAAATAATGACAAACTTTTGTTCAATAATAAAGTCCAAGATAAAAAAAGTCAATGAGTTTAGATACTTTTGTTTCAAATTTCTGTATAAGGCTTTAAAAACGAACTGTGCTAAAAAGGGGTCCCACTTACCCCAACCAACACTACTCATAAATTGTAAAGGATAAAAAAATGTCATGTTTTTTCTTACTTTATATTTCGAGAGTAGGTTACGACCTCTTGGTCGAAATGAATCTAAAACTATAAAATATTCGTTTAATTAAAGCATCTCATGCTTAATTCTTGGGTTTTAGTGGTCAACAAAACAGTTAAAGGGATTTTAGTCTCGTTTTATGGGTTTGATATTTCATTTAAATTAATCTTAAACTTAACGACAACAGGCGTATCATCTCAAAAAACGGATAGTAGTATGACAATGTTATGGGATTTGTAAAATGCTGGATTAATTGTTTTTACTTTTTAATATGTTTTTTAAAAATAATCTTTCTAAACTTTGATTCTGTTTTAAGAAAGTATTTTAAATTTCATGGGAACAAATGAATAATAAGAAGTATGTGAACGATGTAAAACAAGAAATTACCCTTTTTTGCCATGTAATAGTTTTAAACCATACACAGTCCGTAAATAATTCCCGTTTAGTGGCTTTTGAGTTTAAGATCTTTAACTAAATTCGCGAGGGGGGTGGGCGGAGGAGGTGCCCGTAACAGAAAGAAAATCAAACTACTGAATCAAGAAAAAGACGAAAAGGACAGAAAACTGAGTTCGCCTATGCTAATATGCTAAGGAAGCACAATTTTTCACCTGGAAGTTATATGAAAATCAATTTAAGATAAATTCTGCAAACGCTTTTTGTATATAAAATCACAGAACACAAAGAATCTAATAAGGGCAGCAAGGTATCAAGAAGATTTCGATTTCCGAATTACCATCGAAAAATCCATGCATTTTTTTTTTTCATTTCGGTTGACATAAATCTCAGAGTAGCTTTTGGCCCTGCGGCGACGCTTAATAAGTGTCTAAATGATATTTCGTTTGATTTACAACCTTAATCTATTCGAGAATATCTTTGTTAAAGCAATGACCTAATCAAAGAGCAATAAAAAGACATCACAAAAAAGGGGACGGTTCTGTCATTTTTGTTGATGTTACCTATTATTTTGCCGCTCAATATGCTATACTTGAACATGGAAATGATTTATAACCGTGTTTATGAGAAATTAGGACCTATAAAAAGAGTCCCATCATGGTTTTCTGAGCTCGCCTGATATAACCCTAACCCTAAAATAAGACTTAATTAAGATAGTCATTCAAAAGCGTGCCTTATGACACGATTTTCAGATGGGCGCTTTATTTATCGAAGAGTTTCTGAAAGGGGAGGATATTCACTGGATGGATACCACAAGCAGACCTCTGGGTTGCAACCCTATATAGAGCAGGCCTGGGACGCTCTCGGAAGGGCAATAGCAACTCGCAAACCCCTCTGGGGACCATCTATGGCCTAAGAACAGCTCTTAGTCTTTATTCCACAAATTTTATGACTACCACAGGCGTAGCGTGACCACAATGGTTTTTTTTGGAGGGGGGGGGCACATGCCTCGAACTTCTAAAGTTCAGACGTAGCTTTTGCCTCTCCAATCCCCTCACACACACACTTCCAGACTTTTCATTTAAACTTTTTCCTAAGATAAAAATTCTCTTAAATTTGCAATGAGTTGTGCACACAATTTATTCCTTTTTTTTTTTGCTGTTTCGTTACCACCAGAGCCAGATTTAGATTTAACGGGGCCCGAATCTATTACAGGCTTCTTTTGTTGTCAGGACAACTTCTTCAGTGGAAAACAGATTATTTTTCACTTTACACTTCTTTTACGTTGATACAACACCTTACACTTTTCTCTTTTTCAAATCTTCCCCTGTTTTTTGGATTTGACTTTGTTGCGGGAGAGGTATCGTATCAGAAGAGTGATGAAATGACCTCTTTTAGAGGGGTGTAGAGCAAACTCTCCTCTGTTTCAGGAGCCTGGAGGGTTTTCCACCGAGTGAAATTTTGAAAAATAGTTATGAAATTCTGCATTTTGAGCCTTTATATGTAGTAACCGAGAATAAGTGCGAAAATATGAGGAAAAAAAATGGCTAGCAAAAGCCCTTAAAAGTCACATTCCATTGAAGAAAAAAAAAGTAATGTGGTTTCACAAATCGCTGACATTAGTCGACAAAGAGTAAGAGCGAGAGAAAAAGAGAGGGAAACAAATACAATATCTGAAAAATTGTTGAAATAGGGCATATTTGTTATTTTTGGAGTAACACTAACAGGCCCGTGTGATCTAGCGGTTAGGAACGCTGCCTTTAATCCTAGGGACCAAACTCGATATCCAATATGGGAAGAAATAAATCGCTCAAAAAAAAAAAAAAAAAAAGCGTAAAAAGGCAAAGGAAAAAAAAAACTAGTCATGCATTTTTTAAGCTTTAGTTGAATTTTGTTCGTTGCTTACTACTTTTTGCTTTAACTGTGTTTTCATAACTTTAATGAATGCGCTTTGCGCATTTTTTTTTTATGTTTGCTTTTTTATTCCCTTTTTAGCCTACTTTCCCGTTAAAAAGACGAAAAAAGCATTAAAAGTGGCTTAATGCATCTAAAAAATATCGCCAAGTCAAAAAAATATCGCCAAGTTCAAAAAATATCGCCAAGTCCAAAAAAAAGTCGAACAAAAAAATGAAATAAATATCGAAAAATTAAAAATTTGAAAGTAGGGTATTGAGATGGGGAATTTGTGTGTCGGTCTGTCGGTCGGTCGGTCGGTCTGTCTGTCCGAGCCCTAATAACTTTTGAATGATATTCCGATTTGAACGAATCTTTTTTTTTTTTTTGTTGGAAAGATTTCGGCGAGTACAGCTCATTCCCATATTTGATTTTTCGATTTGAACAATTTGTGGTTCAACTTTGAACCATTCAAACAACATGTCCCGCGATGCTAACTTTTGAGTGAACAGTCCGATTTGGACAAACTTTTTTTTGTTGGAAAGATCTTATCAAGGATACTTCATTCCCGTATTTACATTTCCGATTTGAACAATTTTTCGTTCAACATTGAACCGTTCAAACACGCACTCATCCCTAATAATTTTTAAGTGAACAGTCCGATTTAAACAAACTTTTTTTTGTTCGAAAGATCTCGGCAAGGATACTTTATTACCGTATTTAAATTTTCAATTTGAACATTTTTTCGTTCAACATTGAACAGTTCAAACAACCTTTCCCCACCTAATAATTTTTAAGTGAACCGTCCGAATTGAATAAACTTTTTTTTGTTCGAAAGATCTCGAAGAGACTCATTCCCATATTTCATTTCTCAATTTGAACCATTCTTCGTTCAATGATGAACCGTTCAGAAAAAAATTTTAACGTGAGCGCCTACGAGGAAATTTAAATTGAATATTGATTCTGAACTTAAAGTCGGATTTCCTTCAAACTAACTTTGTAAGAAAACGGTTTTGATGAATATTGTATTGTAAAGTATTTTTCTATCTTTGATGACTTTGATTCCGACTCCGACTCCGCAAACATGGCGGAAATGCAGGCTCAGAAAAAAAATGATTGACTGTGCAGACGATTTTTTGTTTATTTATTTATTTGTTTTGTTTAATTTATTATTATTATTATTATTAGCAGACGATTTTTTTATGTTAACAAAAATTTTTCATTCACGAGAGCATTTTATTCTTTATTTATATTTAACAACTGGCAACGGATTAAAATCGAAATTCGAGACATTTTATTAACGAACGAGTTTTTTTTCTTTCTTTGATAAAATGTGTTTTGATGTTCCTTGTACTTTTATTTTATTTATTTATTTTTTCTTTTGAAAACGATTATAGAATTTTTCTACGGAAGAACTATAACAGTTACATTCTTTAAAAGGTGCGACAAAACTTTATTTACTCGTTTATTTACTTTTTACGTGTCTCTGATGAGAGGGGTATATTTTGCTTTTAGAAATCAGCTTTAAGTGCTATAAGGGTATGTTTGACATAATTTTCAGTTTCAGATAATCAAGAGAATATTG